>JAFFZH010013786.1:0-49044 GCA_018420115.1 Euura saliciscinereae | reverse complement strand
TGAACATTCCGTTTAGCATAAAATGTAGAGAATAAAATGGTTCCAAACAAAGAGCATAACGTTCAAAAAACACATTTTATCTATATCGTGATGACGTACGCATAGTTTTTATTTTTAACGATTCAATGAATAGTACCACCTGCAGAACATACGTGCTACAAAATGTTAAGTGTGCTGTTAAATATCGCGTGTCTAATGGCATGAGGTCGTAAGTGCCAAGAACGCGATTTTGGTGGCAAAAGGTCGTATAATTTTTTTTTCCCGCCATTCGCTCTGAAAACGGCCAAAACGTATACATCAATTGAAATTACGAGATCGAAAAATGTAAGTGCGAAAGGTCATAAGTTTGGCAGATACGTCGTTCTTTCATTACAATTTTTAAGGAAAAATAAAAAACATCGCAAAGGCAAAACGTCGTATTAAGCGCAATTTTTTTCATGATTTTTAGTGATTTTTCCAAGTAGTTGTAAAAACTCGTAAAACGCAAAGATAAATTCAATGAACGACCATTTAAAAAAATTCGATAAAAAATATTGGTAGTTAAAGCAGATCGTGTAAGCGCCATTTTGATTTTTTTCAATTTTTCATGATTTTTTTAAATAACTGTAAAAACTCGTGAAACGCAAAGAAAAATCGAAATCGACGTCGTTTCGAAAAAATCGATAAAAGAAATCGCAGTTAAAAGCAGAAGGTCGTTTCCACCATTTTTTTTCTTCAATTTTTCATGATTTTTTTTATATAGCTGTGGAATCTCGTAAAACGCAAAGATAAATTGAAAGAACGACCATTTAAAAAAATTCGATAAAAAATATTGGTAGTTAAAAGCAGAAGGTCGTAAGCGCACTTTATTTTTTTTTTCATTTTTCATGATTTTTTCAATAGCTGCAGAAACTCGCAAAACGCAAAGATAAATCGGAGAAACGACCGTTTCGAAAATTTATGAAAAAAAAATACTAAGATAAAAGCAGAAGGTCGTAAGCGCCATTTCGATTTTTTTTATTTCTCACGATTTTTTTTAAATAGCTGTAAAAACTCGCAAAACGCAAAGATAAATCGGAGAAACGACCATTTCGAAAATTTATGAAAAAAAATACTAAGATAAAAGCAGAAGGTCGTAAGCGCCATTTCGATTTTTTTTATTTCTCACGATTTTTTTTAAATAGCTGTAAAAACTCGTAAAACGCAAAGATAAATTAAATTGAAAGAACGACCATTAAAAAAATTCGATAAAAAATATTGGTAGTTACAAGCAGAAGGTCGTATCCGCCCAACCTATGACCTTTTGCACTTACATTTTTCGATCTCGTAATTTCAATTGATACGTTTCGAACGTTTTCAGAACGATTGGCGTGAAAAAAAAATTATACGACTTTATGCCATTATAAACAGCAAAACGTCGTATAATGGCGCTTACGTCCTTATGTCATTAGCCACGCGATATTTCGAGACACAATCCTTGAAAAATTGATTGCTTCCGATACACGTCCAGTTGGAATTGAAATCAATAATTCAAATATTCTCAGATTGAATATTGTATCCTTGTTGTATCAAGAATATTTTACTCCTTGATGCAAAAATATTTCTACGTTTATCTAGAACAGGTTTTTTTCACCTGTTGATGATGCGTGTGAAATTGCAATGCTGACGTGGAAGCTATCGACGGCTATCGAACCACTTGATTCTCAATTAGTTTTTTTTACGTTATTTTCACTTATATGTATGTATTTTCTAGCGCACCCGATTGAAATAAGTATATAAGTAAGGTTTCATTGCATTGGAAAATAGAACGTTCGAGCATGTGCTATTGGTCCGTAACTTACCGCTGGCAACACCTACGCACAGCAATGAGGCGACAAGAAGGCAGACGATCTTGTTCATGTTGAAGGTAGTCACTTACTTCGTTAGAAATAGGTTTCTGATTAGAATTCGTCCGATCCGTCGTATTTATACACAGCAGTGAGACCCCCTACTACGACGATAACTTAACGTAGGTGATGAACAAAACATTGGTAACGTATGTCGCGTGTCTAATGACATAAGGACGTAATAGCGCCATTATACGACGTTTTGCTGTTTATAATATGGCATAAAGTCGTATAATTTTTTTTTCACGCCAATTCTCTGAAATCGTTCGAAACGTTTCAATTGAAATTACGAGATCGAAAAATGTCAGTGCAAAAGGTCGTGAGTTGGGCGGATACGTCCTTCTGCTTTTAACTGCGATTTCTTTTATCGAATTTTTCGAAACGACGTCAATTTCGATTTTCCTTTGCGTTTCACGAGTTTTTACAGCTATTTGGAAAAATCATGAAAAATTGAAAAAAATCATAATGGCGCTTACGACCTTCTGCTTTTATCTTATTATTTTTTTTCATAAATTTTCGAAACGGTCGTTTTTCCGATTTATCTTTGCGCTTTGCGAGTTTCTACAGCTATTTGAAAAAATCATGAAAAATGCAAAAAAATAAAAAGCGCGCTTACGACCTTCTGCTTTAACTACCAATATTTTTTATCGAATTTTTTTAAATGGTCGTTCTTTCAATTTATCTTTGCGTTTTACGAGTTTTTACAAGTATTTGGAAAAATCATTAAAAATCAGGAAAAAAATAATACGACGTTTTGCCTTCACGTTGTTTTTTAATTTTCCTTGAAAATTGTAATGCAAGAACGACGTATCCCCCAAACTTACGACCTTTTGCGCTTACCTTTTTTGATCTCGTAATTTCAATTGATCTATAGGTACGTTTTGACCGTTTTCAGAGCGAATGGCGTGGAAAAAAAATTATACGACCATTTGCCACCAAAATCGCGTTTTTGGCGCTTACGACCTTGCGCTTATGCCATTAGACACGCGATATATATGTATATTAATATATACATATATACATATCCGTGATAAAAAGATCGGTTGTCACAATTAACCTCGCATTTCCGTCACCGCCTTTCCGCGATGCTGGTTGGCTGGCGGTTGATCTGAAAAATTTCTGTCTGCTTACTTCGGGCAGTTCGAAGCTGATGTTTTTGACAGGCGTGATTCAAAGCGATAACGTATTTTGCGAAATTTCGAAGAGACCAAGACAAGAAAATGATAGTGAATCAAGCTGAATATCGAAAATGATGCATAATGTTGATGACTTCAATTCGTTTGGTTTCATTTAGGTTGATTGAGCAGCAACGAAGTAACATTTCAGAATCAGTCATTTCGGAATGTAGGTAACTTTGTGTCTGCCTATATGGACAATACTGGATTTTGGTACCAGCTTTGGAGATTAGGAATTTTTTTCTTCAATGGAACAGATAATAATTACTGATAAATTGTTGTGGGTATTGTTTAGGCAAACAACGCGCAAACGATGGGCATGATAATCTATCCCAAATACTGTTGACCGTTCGCATAGTATCGTACCAAGCACAACACATGAAAATTAAATTCAAGTAAATGGCATTGTGCTCGTTCGCTCGCTACGCTCGCTCACTCGGTTGCCTTGTCATTATTATTGTTAAACAAAATTGAAAGAAAGAAAATTTGGAGAAAAAAGTTTAGGGAGTGGTACTTGGCGGGCCAGGTGTGGGAAACTGCAGGAGTATTCATTCAGGTCTTCACCTGACATTTTTATACATTATTTTATATATTATTTTATTATACATTGCTATGATGGCCCGCCAAGTACCACTCCCTAAACTTTTTTCTCCAAATTTTCTTTCTTTCAATTTTGTGTAACAATAATTATGACAAACCAACCGAGTGAGCGAGCGTAGCGAGCGAACGAGCACAATGCCATTTACTTGAATTTAATTTTCATGTGTTGTGCTTGGCAGTTCTCTCTGATATCAATTCTTTTTGTAGGAAACATTTTTGAAGGTCAAATTTTGTTGAAGACGAATTTTTGTTGGTAGGTATTTTTGAAAAAATATTTTTTGTTGAAGGCAAATTTTTCTTCATAGATTTTTTGTAGGTAGACCACTGCAGTAATTAATGTACTTGGCGAAAGGTTTTTGCACCAGAGGTGCTTTTTGGGGGGATATCACTACTTTTTGCAGAATTTCGATTCAGTCGCTGTTAATTAGTCTCGTACGCTACGCTCACTCGATAGGGTTTCTGATATTCCTCACTCGCCACACTAATTCGTTTGTCAGTATTTTCACATTCATTTCTATGAATATTACTTAGTATGCAGTCGTTGCAAAGAATACTTGTATCAGTGTTTGATTTTGGATAGAAAACATGTACCGAGAATGTGATAATAATTGAGGTAATACTGAAGGTTCCCGTTCTTGAGGGGAGACTGCGATGAAATTTTGGGCAATAATAGGTTTTTTAGTTCTTAAAATATTAAAAAGAGGTGTATAAACAAGTCCGCTCAGTAATTTTGAAATTACGGCGGTATGGGGTCGGAGTAAAAAAAATTCAAGCCTCCTGCGGCGAAAGTGTAGACGTAGGGAATTTTAGTAGCGGAGGGCAAAATCTTCTCCGCAAGGTTCCTTGCACTCAAACTTTCATCGCAGAAGGCTGACATTTTTTTTCACCGCCTGTACTACCATTACTCAAAAACTGCTGAGAGGATTTTTCTATATCACATCTTAATGCGACTTTCTAAATTTAACCGAAGTCTTCCCTTAAGTGAATACGTTAGCCGGATGAATACATTTAGAATTGTCCAACAATGAACTTCAGCATAAGTAGAAATCCGTATCCTGCCATGCTCCAGTATAATGTTTTATGATCTCCTACAAAAATAATAATAGTATGGAAATTTCAAAATCAATGAATAACTATCGATAAACACTCAATAAAGTCTTCCGAGATAGTACTTCTGTTATTAGATTGCATGGCAAGATTCGTCCGTTCCATCCGCTCCACCAAGGTATTCTTATCGTCAGAATGCGATGATTTGACGTCGTGTTACTAGAGTGCTCCAAGAGCTGTCCGTAACGTCAAAATTGAAACCTAAGTCATCGTAGAAAACCTCCGGAGCATACTGCAGCGTACACATTTTCTCTGTGGAGCTAGAACTAGGCGCGGAAAAATATAACCAAAACAATTGAATGATTGCTCATATCAATAAGTTCTGCGGGAACAGACGTGTTCGGTGGACAGTTTAGAACTGAAACGTAACTCCTGAAACCGTGTAGGAAATGTGTACGGAGCTCCATAATCGCCTTCAAGCGTATTCAGAGTAACGTTTACTCTAGACTGTCCGCCGAGGTATACGTCTGTTATTCCTTAGGACTCCTCGTCGCCTATTATAAATAAACACGACTTGAAAATTGCCGTTCGGCCGAAACAGAGTTCGCTCGGGTATATAGAGCCGTTGAGTCTCTCGCGCGTAAAAAAAAATTTTTTTTATGTACTTGGCTCGAGACTCTACCGAGTCTCTTGGTAAATCTCCATATTTTCATTCGAAGTGGAATAAAGAATTTTTCCAGCCATTTATTTTTCTTCTACGTGGGTGAGATTCGTTCTCACACAGTTTTGCAAAATACGTATGACACAGTTCTTCAGTCGAAGCGCAATTTAATTAGCTGAGGTATATATTCGTTGCGCAAAGGTGTTGCATTCGTGAATAAATCTCTTCCATAACGGCAATTGGACAGTTTTACTAACTGAACAACTGTGCAATAAATTTAAAAGTCTCATTCGTCGAAAAGTTTTATTACGTAAAGTAATAGCCCGCAGCTTTTTACACGGATGAATGCTTCCGGTGGATCAACGCTTCTCTCAAATTCTTGACGCAATTAGCGGTGAGGCCATCGCGAAGACCGAAACTAACGATCTCGAAGCATTATAGCGGCACAGACTCGTCCTTTTCCTCGCAGCAGGAAGATGAAAGTGACGAGTACGAGTCGTTTGAAACACTCTCCTCGAGTCTTTAAGGTCAAACCAATCGCGAGGCGCTCGGTTGAGAGCAGCGCCGAATTCTGGATGACCAACATCCCAGGTTTTCAAGGCATGATAATGTTGTTCCGATAGAATGCAGGGGTCACGCCGTTTTACTCTTTCCATCGCACGACTCCCTCCGCTATATAGTCACTCCTCAAATTTCTATTTCACTTCCACTCCGGGTCACAGTCGCGGGGTAAAGATGGGGAATATACAGGGTGAGTTTTCTCCGGGTCCGGACGAGGGAGGGGCTTGTCACTGCCGATGCTCCGCCCCTTGCTTTATACAGGGTGGCCACTCGTCTGGAAAACCGGGAAAAATCAGGAAATTCCATCAAATCCACGGATTTTAAAAACCTTGGTCATGAAATTCACCGTCATAACTTTTCTCTTCTTCTTCTTCTTGACGATTTTACTCTCATCGACGATTAGAAATATGAGATAACCCGATGCCGATGAATATATATTAACATTTTTCGTACAATTTTTAGTGGTTAATTCTGCTCGGATCGTACATCAAAATATCAGGAAAAAAATAATGATATCAGACATGGAAAACCGGGAAATGTCAGGGAATTCTGTGAGTGGAATCGATTGGCTATACGCTGTATATCAGAATCTAACTTCACATCAAGCCGTCGACATTTAGTCTGGTCTTGTAAGCCCCTCCCTCATCCGGACCCGGAGAAAACTCACCCTGTATACCGTAGTTATGAAGAAGAAATTCCGAAATGCTTTCTCTGAGGTTTCCTCAATGACGATTACTCTTGGTCGGGTGTAGTAACTCTAGAATGCATTGTTTGCTGAACCGTGTAACGACTACGGGTGTAATTCGTTATCCTAGAACGCGAAGAGTCAACGAGGTGGATATAACAGAGCCGGTGGCCGTACGAATCCAGTTTAGATCCAGAGCAGGTCACGATTTGAGTCACGAGAGAACTTAAGCTCCATTTATATCTGGACGATCTGAATTGACCGGACGTTTTTAATCGGTTTTTCTTATCGGATGAAACGCAGTGATCGCCATAATTTTGTTCTCACCCATCGATATCTGTGAATCGATATCGTTGCTCACAATTAATTAAATCTAAAACGGATGTTATGGTCACGGAAAGGAGGAAAATAAGACCCACGCGATTCTGTCCCAATTTCGGTTCACCGCGTGAGAACTCGACATTTAATTCAATTTGAAACTCTGCATCGTTCGCTCTGTCATTTCCGTTTAACTTCTTCTTCAATTCCTATGATGGAACTTTTTGACAAAAAATTGTCAACAATCTTAGTCACTGTGCTTGCATAACACCGAATCCTTCTCAATTTACTTGAATATTCACCACTTTCGTCACTCACAATTTGTTTTCTCCGAGGGGAAAAAACTCGTCAAATATTGAGAAATAACTGAAATAATGAAAAATAACGGAGAATATGAATGAAATAATGAGAAATAAAGAAGATATTAAGATATTTCTCACTTCCGTTTACATAAAAAGGATCACTTCCGCAATATTTATCCCTAATTGTAAGCCGCGGGTTGTGCGTATGAATAATCAAGCGAATGTTGGGTGCAGCTCGTGACGGTGCAAGCACGTCTACCGAGATGAGACTATTAATATTGTCATTGCATTATAGTTTACACCTAAAATTTGCACTGGACGTTAAATATCTGGTAGGTAAAACCACACGGGAATTGTTTACCGTGGAGAAATCGGTGAGGCGATATAACAGAGGCATGGTGAAGAGTGACGTTGGGTTGTGACTAACTGAAATCATCATGCAAATAGATCAGAGTCACGATTCACGAGGAAATGGGGATAATGACGAAAGCGTTGATCAGTAATTAAAGTCGAGACGCCGAGATACGTCTTCAAACTTTTGTATACGCAAATAAATTGTAAAAAAATGTTTGTGTGAACTTCCAACAATGTGATGGAAGTTTTATTCACATACGGGAGTCATGAAATCACTTAACATTTTAGGAAAATTCATTTACAACTATGATAAATTTACTACACAACTTTGGAAAATTCATCCACAATTTTCTATTTTTGCGACGAATGTATGGTAATATTGAAAATTTGTTCATAAATTCATAGAACACGCATCGATTCACTTTGCTATACTAAATTTGTAATTTTAAAAGACTTTCGTGAAGTTAATGTGTAGTAAATTCACAATCCAGCTTCGTTTTTCCAAGCACTCGACCTGATGATTTCAAAACGCACCGAATGACCGCTGACTTCAGTTTCAGCAAAGTTGAGCAAAACTAATCCTGTACCATTCAGCAAATAATCTATTGCCTGATTATTCAAACATACGTGCTCGAGTATGCAAATTTGCTTACTCTCACTTGTCAATATATATATACAGCTATATTTCTGTTCCGGATTTTGTTTGCTGTCAGGTTGACTTTGGGAAGATATTTTCCACCTGACTGTTGACATTCACCTTTCCAAAACTTCTGTATACGGGTTTACGAGCCGATTATAATATTAGCTATTGGATATTTTATCGGTCTGACATTTCGACGATGTTTAGGTGAAACAATTTTGTTTCAAATTATACACAGAGATTGTTCAACGCTTCAACGTTTCTAACATTAGAAGCACTTATCCTAATTCGCGAGTAGGCTTTGTTTGTGGCACTCTGTTGCGACTGTGACAACGGCAATGTTAATCTCTTGCATAATTATTGTTAGGGAGGCGAACTGGGAGCTCGGTAATCTGTCATTTTCGCCAGCTATTCTACATAGGTCGTGTATTTACCAACGTCTTTGAGTTTTACCAGATGATTCACTTGTGAAGAAAATTTGCTTCAGAATAGAACACTGTGACGTTGATAAACCGGCAATTGACATCCTCGAGAATCATCTATTTGAAAAATTATGAACACGCGGTTAATCATCCATCGCTATTGTTTCTACTCGTTCAATGAACTGCAGTCTAAGAATATTCAGAAAAATATACTGACACTCTATTTGTTCCAACCGGATTTTCTAAGAGTGAACAAATAATTTGGACGATTTTTTAGAACCGGGAACAGAGTAAACGATCAAATTTGAATGCCATGATTAAATTGCCTATGACGTTGAGATCTCAACAAATATTTACCAATCACATACGGATTATTCTGATGACCAACTTAGTATTCCGTACGTGGCCAATGTTAATTAGCACTAACGCATATGACCTTCAATAATCGTGCTATAAACGTTATTTTAATAATCCTTAGTCACGAATGCGACGATGCTAACAATGGAGTAAAATTTGGAATTCTTAAATTCTTGGAGATCGATGGGATGAAAGTTTCAACTCTTCAATTGCGTTTTCACTTTTATATATTGTCGTGATTGGACCTTTTTCAATAAACTTTCGAGTCATTTCATCAAAAGAATAATGTCAAACGGGAGACAAGACAACACATTGTATTTTTGTGATCAATTTAAATATGAAATTTGATCAAATGTGCGTCACCGCGTAATCGAGGTACAATATCGGAATTACACAACTCGAAAGATGCCGCACAATCGGACAAATACGTGATGGATCGGTGATAAAAATACTGCGAGAAAGTGATGGAACACTGTGGACCTGGAGGGCACGTAGTACATACGTCCGGGTGTCAATTTTCACGTGGTAATTCAATTTAATTGCATATTTTCCCTTAGATAATACTTGTGTCATTATTTAACCACCCAATTACCCTTACATAATGGTTCAAAAGAGACGATCGGTTGGCATACCGATAAGGTTCATAATGTGCACGGCGTCTGTAAGAGAATCGAAAGAGAAGCATTGCACAGCGGGAACGTTGAAAATACCTACTCGAATTACGTGACCTCATAGGCTCTGAATAAAAGATCATTTTAGGTCAAATTGCGTAATTTCAGACTTTCATTGTGAACAATAAAAACATTTATTGATCGGCCTTCGCGTTTTTAACAACCAAGGTCTATAAAAATTTGACCCCGCCGCTGGGTATAAGTTCAGTGGGCCAAAACAAGTAACTAGATTCGATTAACACTTGAACATGAAATACGCTGATTAGATTCAGACCGAAGAAGATTCTAACTGATCTCCGGAATGGCGTAACGTTACTTTTAAATAATAATAACAATAACGATGATGATACCGTAAGAAATTTGGTAATTGCTACTGCAACCACAGCAGATAATCTTTCTAACATGACGCTCATTCAACAAACGCGGTTACCCTCAGGCGTCGGTTGGAGATCGTCATCTCAGACTTGACATAAAGTGATTTCTAGAATAATATTGTACGGTGCTCACCCGTAGGTGGATGGTTCCTCAAATTATAAACAGAGAAGAAAAGAAACATTGTCAATTACTATTTCTACGAAGAGATGATGCTGAGGATGAAGTAACATTGTGTGTATGCGGCTATGTGACAATACGCTAATTCATCGTAAACTCATGTGTCGTAATTGTTTCATAAGATTTGACTTTGTTGTTCTACTGTAAATATCTCTGTCGCTTTTATCAGGATATAACGTTCACCTATTTATGTATATCCGAAAAATTATCGTGCAGGTAATACGTACAACCATATGACGAGTAAGTCGCGACCAAGTAGCGTATGAATTGGTAAACATCGATTTCTCCTTTCTCCCAGGACTCTGGGTACTCGACAAAATATATCAAATTAATTGGTCAACGGAGACGTTGATCTTTGCGGGGATTAGACAACGAGGAGCTTTGATATCGACGAAACAATAGACAGCGACGAAAGTAAAAGCGCGCTTTTCTCGTCCTGTGACTCGCTGTACTTCTTCTACATTCTACAAGGACCCAGAATTGTATTTCTCACGCGTATCTCGAACACAATTATCCTAACGACGATCCCAATCTAATTTATTATTTCAATTCCGAGTTAGCCACGGTTTGTGCAACTTGGTTGAGTTATTCAAACGCTCATTGTCAGTGGAACAAGTCAGCTGTACGACCAGACCCGTACGATCTTACTGCCTTGTATGTGCCACCGATGTGGGAGAAGGCTAATCACAGTAGATGACCCGTCACCCGGAGCCCCGTAGCCTTGTGCGGTGGTCAAAAGTAAATGAAACGTCTTCGGTCTTCTCTACAATAAATAATATGATGAGAAACGTTGGTACATGATTCTAATGCTATTGCCTAATACGGGCTCTGATTACTTTCATTTTCAATCAATGTTTTCGGTTGGTATTGAAAATGTTGACGCTGCATATACTCAAATTTATCATTTGGAATATTTCTCGACCTACAAGAGAAAATGATTGCTTGTGGTTCTTGTGGATTGAGAAGGTCGGTGTAGCATTAGATAAAAAATTATAAAAATTACAAATGGTGTAATCGGGCTGTGAGGCTACGGTCAGATACATGCGGATCCAACCGGCCCAGCTGGCTTCTCATGGATAAAGAAAGAAAGTTTAAAAGTTCACATCCACTCATTCCACGTATCGCAAAACCACAAATTATCGATGAGTATCAGGAAAAAGGTGTGAAAATTGCAATCATCATTCAATTACATCAAATCATCTGCAAACTCCCAGCCATTGAAAAATAATTGAGCTTCTGCGTCCGGGATTATAAAAATTGAACAAAAAATCAACCAATCGAACCGCTCCTCGTATTAGCATGTTAATTACAAGACGTTAATTTTGAGAAAGGCGATATCCGATCAGATCCTGTGTCTCGGATATCCCCAGAAATTTCAAATACGAGATTAGACGAAATCGGACAAGACGTGTCGCGAGTGTGCGTGTGCGTTTGCCTTCGCGAAAAGGGGATAATGTGCCCAAGTCCCCGACTTGCCAAACCTAACTTTACCTCTTTGTGAACGTTGTACCTATATAAAGCTTGAATGAAGATGCTCTCAGCTATTCACTCTCACCTTTCTTGCAAACCGCGTGCACGCCGGGATCCGCTCAGTGAAGACGGTCCCACCGGCAACTTGTACCACCACCGTTCACCGTCCACCCGTCAACCTCGCGACCTGATCCGAGTGACCCGTTCGACCCACCAGGAATATCTTTGTTCAACCGGTGAGTCCTCACAGTAATTCCCTAAATTGAACTAATTTTTTTTTTTCTTCTTTTGTTCATGTACTAATTTACAATTTGTTTGCGGAATCTGATAATTATTCGCAAGCCTATCGCGGTGGTTCTGAGGCAGTGATTACAGTGATTTATCGACCAATAAACGAAGTGTTCGCGATACGGGGGTTGCAGTCAGTTTATTTAAACAGTTTCTGTGATTTAATCATTGATTGAATGTCATATCAGTGAATAACGCTATAATGTAATACAGTGGTACCTCAGTCTCATATATTGCCGTTTCGATATTCTATAGAGTACTCATCTCTGTCGAGTGTCTTCAAAGTCATAAATCGTCGATGCTGGTTTTCTGACGAGTTTCAAGAGTCTGTATAGCTACATATGCTTGTCTCAATCTCTCCATAAAAAAAATTACAGGTTCGAGGAAAGTGACAGCCATACGCACGTGGACTTGTTTCACTTTTACACCTACTGCTTAATATACTATATTGACTGTAATTACGATCGTTTCGAGAACGCGATACTATATACTCGGCTATTACTGTACATAGAGAAACGCGTACCTGGACCAAGAGATGCTTATTGTATCGTTAAACTGATGTAAAATAACGCATCACTCTCTACTCTCACGGTTCGTCCTAACATAAATGTCAATGTACTCTTTACTGTCTCCTTTGCGTCACTGTAAAAAAGGAGGAAAAAAGAGTAGAATTTCTTTTGGACTTCTCCTGCACCCACACGTTCGCGAATGTATACATACAGTTTGGCAGAAAATTTCTCTTCGACTGCTCGCCTCACCTCGCCGCGCCAGACCATTTCCGAAAGGATTTATTGACTCGCATTAAATTAATCTACAAGCGTCCACGTGCTTTATGATCTCTTGTTTCGATTGTTTGGGGTAACAATGCATCACTCTGAGTAGATTTCTTATATACCTATGACACATCTCTTCTCTGAAATCATTTCATGTGCGGATCTTAATCTTGATATAAGGATACAACACTGTCCCTCGTAAATTCCTCCTCATTGGACTAACTTTCTTCTGTAGTAATTTCTCTGCCTCATCTCCTGCACGTATACTGATGTACAGATTATCGAGAAGGCTAGGAAAAGTGGCAGCTTGTGAATGATAAAAGCGAAACAGAAAGGAATTTTGTGTGTCTCAGATCCTTAACCGATGCAAACTTTCTCAGTCTTACAGTAAAGGCCATTAAAATTGAATCACAGTTCTTACGAAGTCTGTGAATTGATGATAACTGATTTTACATGTTCAACTAGCTTATTTTCCTTTTAGTCATTGGCTTAGTGTGGGTTCAGACGTTTAATTGCTCGGCAG
The DNA here is from genome assembly GCA_018420115.1 of Euura saliciscinereae. Classification (NCBI taxonomy): domain Eukaryota; kingdom Metazoa; phylum Arthropoda; class Insecta; order Hymenoptera; family Tenthredinidae; genus Euura; species Euura saliciscinereae. The sequence goes on along the minus strand of JAFFZH010013786.1, from coordinate 35,780 downwards.
AATTTCCCTGAGGACCTTCGACCCTAATTATCTCCAGTCTCATCGGTTCTTTCGTGTCACGCAACGTTCAGTGACTGTATTCAGTAGTACGAGCTTTTTCTTACCACGCGAGAATCTGCACAGCCGATAGGTTTTGTGAAATGGTACCGTATATTTGTATATGTATAGTCGTGGATGAGCCTAGATGGAATCAATGTCCCCATGACCCCGACCCAATGGTGGTGAAGTAGTTTCTATAGAGAAATTTTGCAGCAGTATATAGAGGTTGCACTCCAAGATTTATAGAGGTCGAGTATCGCCAAGATCGAGACACACGAAGTACTGTGTTATAGCTATAGTCGTACATCTCGTACAAACACACGACGATACTTATAGGGATGAGAAACTTCGGCAAGAATGGCAACTGCTTCGGCAAACAGCATGCTTAACTCGATGATGTGTATGATAATTGTCCAATCGAAAGTAAGCTACTGAAGTAGTTTTGCATATTATGAAGCTCTAGCGGTTGGGCAATGTAGAAATCCGATGAGTAATGCATGTGTGATACCTCTGAGTCATTTTTATCTCTTATTTACGAAATCTGTTTGAAGCCTTTGTCAAGCAGTGGAAGAGAAAAGGACGAAACAGCGATTATTCTCAAGCATAGTTCGCGTTCACATTTTCTTTTGCGGAGAGTGATTTCAATCCGCGTTGCAGAAATGAAGGGAAAAGTCGGGGATCTTGTTTTACGTTTCACGCAATGCGGTGGGATACATTATTCTTTTGTGAATCGCTGTACCTTTGGTAACTTGGGGTGTTGTTAGATTTTTTATCAATAACTTTGGATAATTGAGACTGAAATCGTTTCCGGCTACCAGATCAAAAAACTTGTGTTTCGTATAATTTCTATCCTCGCAACAATACTGGGAAAAAGTATAACAAGCCGGTTGGAGAATGAAGGTAAGACGAGTTTCGTTTCATTATCACGGAGAGAAAGAGAAGATGTTTGGACAATTGCGTGGGACGTGTTACGTACACACTTAGTTCGTACGAATATTGAAAGTATGCGTAAGACTGTGTGTAAAGTGTGCCGTAAAGTATGCACGGGACTTTTTACGAGTTAATATTCATCATCTCGTTGCGTGGTCTCTCAATTCTTATGACACGTGTTGCGCTTCCACCTTAATGAACGACTATTAAAATTATTATTAAGAAGTTTCAACCACAGCGGGTATCAAGTACACGCGGATTTACGCCACTTCAAAACCGCGAACTAATCTAGAATTCCGCCAATTTCTACAGGAATAATTGCCAAGTACATAAATACTGCAGAAGAAGAAGAAGAAGAAGAGAAGAATAAGAAGAACGTAACCATCGAGTCTTAATTATACGTAGCCCGATTGCAAGACGCAAAAGCTCCTCCATATACCTATCGCTGTGTTAACGGTGTGGCAATTATTAATTAATTAATGTACAATCGTAAACGCGCTGAACTCTGACACCTTATTATACAGGCGATGGCACATCGCTCATTCGACGCTGCAGGAACTGAAGACATTTGAACAAAACGCCTCAGGCGATCGACAACGGATTTCTTTACTTCGTCGCGCAGCACGTGGACAGCTCGAAGGATCTCTAATCGATTCTGATCACCGACGTTTGAAAAATCGCAATCTCCATAAAGACCATGCACAGTCTCGAACCGAACGGTGTGACTTTCACCTTTCACCTTCTCATCCTACGACGCGCGATCTTCGTCTACCTGTACAGCGGCATTTTATACGACTGGCCAACGTATATGGGAAACTTTTTTTATTGCCTTCCGTTTTATTGTCTTGCTATCGAACGTGTGTGAGGTAGGCATCCATGTCACGATGCTCACTTTCAACGCCTGTAATTCAAATCCCTGATTAAAAATTCACGAAGACAACGAAAATATGGATAAGTTGTTGTACTTGAAGGGGGAAAATAAGTTCTGCAAGTGGATGTCATCCGAAGTTCATGTATCCTGAGATTCCGATGATAGCAATGTTTTTTCGAATGGAACGGCCTATATTTTTTGCTCGGTGCGATCAGGAGGTTGACATCGAAACGCGTTCAGCATTGCGTAACAACGTGACAACCGGATGACCTTGAGCCCGGAAATTCATGAATCAATGATAGAGGCAGGAATTTGAGGAGAATAAATTGTGCTCAAAATGTTGTCCCCCTTCAAATGCAACAAAGATTTCCATAATATGACATTTTTTGCGTAATCGATAATAACTAAGTTCTTCGGGGTGGCAGAGTTGGATGGACCACCCTGTATATTGACTGAAAACGTGAAGTTTTTCATGCAGGAAATTTTCCACCGAATCTCGACAGGACGATGATTGGAGTATTATGAGAATTGGTACTAATTTCGCATCAATTCTACATTTCTTCACAGTTTTCACTGCGTTTATTTGGAATTAATGATTCGTTCTTGTGTAACAAAGACCGGGACGCACTGACCGTGTGATATTCATCGACCCCTGCAGCTAAATCTGTCATCACGGCTGAGTCTCGGTTTTTATAGATTTATTATCATATAATTGCCACAAGGTTGGATGTGGATACGTTGCGTGAACGTAACGGTATAAAAAAAACTTCCGTTGTGAAATTGATACAGGGATGTATTGCGAAAAGGTGACGTCCCAATTCGCCACACCTATTCTCAGAATGTACTTTCGATTTTCATTGAATATATGGAATGTAATGAACTGTAGTAATAAGTGACCTTTGAAGATAAGAAAGAATGATTGAATATATGATTCCGTCCGTGTTTCAGCACGAAATTATATCAGGACTTCGGCACCAGGCCCTCATAATCGAGATTCAATTATCTAGTTCAAAGCTAGTTAGAATTGATGACACTTCGCGACAATTCCTATATGCAACAGCAAAATACTGTACAACTTGTGGTCAATTTTTTTGTCTTGCCTATGATGGGTATAGCTACTAAAGTGGGGCGAAAATTTTGCATCAAAACCCTTGCCTCATACTCGCAGCATGATCTTGTCAATTTTCTCGTCAAGAATGGAGGATTCTTGGTTGTTGAATGCCTTGAACCGTGAAATGTTGCAAGATTTTAATGCGAGAAGCTTAGTACAGACATCAGCCGTGTCATTGGTCTTACGAAAACCTAATGCAGTCGGAGAGTGAATGATAAAATGGGTATATGCAAAGGAGTAAAATCTAAGGTTGATCATCGTACGAATTCGATGTCAAATTCAACTATTCATACGGTGAAATTTGTATACTTCGTAGATAACATCTGTGACGAATAAATTCATACGAAAGTCGCAAAACGTTATGCAAATTTGGGCCTGCATGGCGCGTTATGCAAAACCTGTTACATTATCATTCATGCGGTCAGATTCAGCACAAATCTCTTATGACCACATCTGCGTAAAAGACTTGTCAAAATATGCAAAAAAAATGCGTAACGTACATATGTGCCATCAAACTTTATCATACGTCTCATTAATCTCGAATTATGTTCATTTGGAAAGATTGATTATAACGTTAAACTATACATCGAGAGACCAATCTGAATAAAAGTTGACATCCTGCAGTTAATTGACTCGATGATTACCATCGCTTGAAAAATATCTCTTCGTCATTATAATGGGGTCACAATCAGTGTTTCGCAAGTTATCGTTAATGCTAATTTTTGAAAATTGAATTCATCTCCCCATCTATGTTATGTACCGCATAGATTAACGAAAATTGATGTCAATGCAATAAAAAATTATTATCGATTATCGTTTCAGGCGAACAATGAAATTTCTGACGGTGGTATTGGCCTGCGGGCTATTGGGTGTTGCAGCTAGCCAAGATTCAGGACGCGCTCTATTTGTGAAGGCCCCAGCTGGTTAGTATGCTTCGAGTTATGATACTTTCATCACCAATTAATTCATCGTTATTCCTCATACCCTACAGTATTCTCTGTTATCGAAGTATGTATTCTGTATATTGTAACGTTTGAATATTCAGCTCACTGGAGAACTGTGAGATCTGCGCCTGCAGTTTCACCAGCCGATGTGATGGCAAGAAATATCCTAGAGTGGATCCAAGGCATCTATAGTCAGGGAACAAGAAAAAGTATGTCCTATAGATGAGAAAAGAATTACAACAATTCTTCCATGTATGACAACATTTGATAACATTCTAGCGTCAAGACCAAAATCTGCATGAAACCTGACCTGATCTGCACAACAACTCTTTACATGTACTTGAACATTATTTCTATATCAACCCACTTTAAAATTACTCTAGGAAGACGTTACTCTCGACCCAAACATGACACTCGTTTATTACGTCAACTAATCGCATCTGGATACTTGAGTGTCGCCTTATCACATCTAGATCACACTCAATGCAACCGTTTTCTCTTTCCTCCCATCCTACAGCTCGGCAACAGTCTGATACCAACGCATACCTGCCACCCTACAGCACGCAACGACCTCCGGAGAGACCTCGACCCTTCCAAGCGCCCTCGACGCCTCAGCAACCCTCATATTCTTCTCAGAATGTGAACGAGGTCTCCAGCTACCCAAGCTACCAGCAACCCTCTTCCGTTTACACCCCTCCCGGTGCTGGCTACTCCCAAAGCTCACCATCCTCGCCCACATTCGCCTCATCGACCTTGCAGACTCCGAGGCCTAGCCCCAGCTTCAGCCCTCCGACTGGCCTGTACTCGTCTCCTTCATACCAAGCGTCTAGTCCACAAGGCAGACCAAGTCCCAGTTTTCCTCCGCCAGCCTTCCCAAGCTCTTCCGTAGCTCCGTCAGCCAGCTACTCGTATTCGAGCAACTACCTACCACCTCAAACTGGAGGCTATCAACCCTCTACTCCACAACCCATACCGTCACGAAGACCAACAGGTGGGTTTGGGCAAGAATCATCGGGTGGATCTTTCGCTACGTCAACTGGATTCCAGACTTCTGTGAGCCAAGGTGGAACCGTGCAAGAGTCTTCATTTGGGACGTCTTTCAGCGAATCTGAAGGCGGCTACTATTCCCCCAGTCCATCGCCGAGTCCAAGTTTCCCAACACCAACCAGTGAATCCGGTTCCGGTAATCATATATGGCTGCAGTTACAACCAAAGCTTTCATTCAGGACATCCGGAATGGAGAATCGTTTACTGATAGAAAAAATTCACTGTATCAGGTACATCCGTGGAAGAAACTGCAAGCTCTGCTAGTGGCGTCGAGGTAACAAACTCAGGCGACAATAGTGGAGCTAGTGCGACTGAGGATGACGACTTGAAACACCCCCCACATATTCATGCGATTGATGTTGAATGCAGCAAAACTATGATGAAGATTAATATCGAGTTCAACCGAGCCTTCGACGGTGTAATTTACTCCAAGGTATGCATGCGATGGCATGTAAACATGTGAAAGTTCAAATACCTTTCACGAATTTTGTGTTCTTGCTATTCAGGGCTTCTTCACTGATGAGAATTGCCGTTACGTCGCCCAAGGATCAGGTGACACAAAATACTCTTTTACCGTTAGCTTGGACTCCTGCGGTACGCAGTTCATAAACGACTTTGAGGGAGAAGCCGGACAGGCTTATCTAGAAAACGTCCTAGTACTCCAGGTTGGTAACTCATTTCACAGTAGCGATGAACTTTTCTCACATCAAATACCCAAAGAATTATTTTCATGAGTCGAATTTCCAGAACGAACCGGGCATCCAAGAAGTCTGGGACACTGTTCGTAGAGTGCGTTGTCTGTGGGAGGGAAACATCAACAAGGCACTCACAGTTAGCTTGTCGGTCGATATGCTCAATCAAGAGATCGTTACATTCAGCGGTGACACAGCGTCCGCTAAACTAGACATTCAGACCGGAAAGGGTCCGTTTGCTCCAGCTGCTGACGGCCTAGTCAAGATCGGAGAAACCATGACATTGGTTGTGTCGGTCGAGGGGGATCCCGGATTTGATCTCCAGGTATAATACCGCTGTTGAGCTTATAACGGAATTGAAGTAGAAACTATTATTATTATTGCGTTTCAATGTGCAGGTACACGACTGTCTCGCTCGTGACGAGACATCGACGAACGTTGTGCAGCTAACGGACGAACGCGGGTGTATTCTGAAGCCAAAATTGTTCGGAGCTTTCCAAAAGACCAGAGAAACAGGTAGCACAGGAGCATCTATCATCGCTTACGCGTTCTTCCAGGCCTTTAAATTCCCGGATGTCATGGACCTGTTCTTGGAATGTAACATCGAATTGTGCAAAACAGACTGCGAAGCATGCCCAGACCCTGGCCAGGTGAGTTTCCTCAGAAATGACTTTTTCACACTCAGTATTTCCATTCATTAATGGATACTAACGAAGTCTTATCAGAGTAAGGCGCAAGAATAATAAAGGCAACGTTATTTTTTCAGCAAATTGACCCTGGTCGTAGACGTCGTGACGTTAGTTACGCTGCCACAAACTCGTCCGGTGCTTTGTCCGATCCGGTTCGTGTAGGAAAAGGATTCAGAGTAATAATGCCCGAAGATTTGAGTCTGGCTTCGAATCTGGCGTTAGAGAAGATGGAAGACATGGCGGTAGAAGAGTTCACCAGCGCCAGAGGCATCTGCATGAGTAATGCAGGATTTTACGCAACTTTCTCCTTGATGTTAACTCTCCTAGTTGCAACTACGATTAGTTCGGCCATATTTTACTTGAAATTACAGAGGATTTACGCAGAGAAGTCGATGAATTTGCCCAAGGGACATTAAGCTGCTATTAGATTCGCAGATAGCGTATTTGCGGAGAACCTTTACTGAGATTAAAGATCTGAAAACTACGATGATGTGTTGTTTTAAACATTTAAACTTAAACTTGCAAATTAGTGCTTAACATTAACAGCACCGCCTCAACCGCGTCGGAGAATACTGTATATGAATCTTGAATTGTTTGAACCAACGAAGGGAAATAGCTTTGTCGCTCGATACGATTGAAGATTGTGTATATTTGATGCGGGGTGAAAAACTACCGTTTTTTGTAGAAGTATATTATAGAATCATATCATAGAATATATTTTTATATTTAAACATCCGATTAAGTGATTGAAGTTAAAGTAATCGTAGTCGATAGGCAAAAATTATCCATTTTCATTATCATTTCATGGAACTGTCGTGAAAAATGAATGAATAATTGTAGATATGTAATATTTTTTTACTGATCAAACGATTTTGTAGATGTAATAATAAAAATTATTGTTAGTTAAGCAAGTCTTATTTTTTCCCGAATCTTTTGACAATTTTTATTTCACCTAATATTAGTTACATGTAATTGGCCAATGATTTAAAACAGCGATGGATTGAACCGATATTAATTAATATTGTCCGACACAACAGTTTTATATTCATTCTTTCGGGATATACATTCACAGTTTTAGTTTACCCAATTCTAGAAAAACTTAGGATCTAAAAATTTATAAAATCTGTGAAGAGTGAACTACTTGAGCCAGAAAAAATGTTACTTGAATTTTTCGAAAAACGATTAAACAGATATAGCTTAATGATAATATACATTGTAAATCATAAATTTCTTGTCTTCACAAGCTTTATAATGTGTAAATGCTCCCCCCTGACTTTCCTATCGCATATTACATCCCCAGTCATGTTCCATTGCTCGAAGAGCTCAATGATCGAACGGGGATCGTTCTCTTTGATAGTAACTAAATAGAATATTCCATTATCAGATAATAAATGTGGAATGTGAGGAAATAGTTTATCCATAACTTCTCTGCCGTCTTTGCCTCCTGCCCAAGTCTTTGAAATCAATCTATCGTCAAAAATCTCCAAAGACTCTGTTACCACGTACGGCGGATTGAATATGACGACGTCAAAGGTGTTTGTTTTTCTCAATAAACCGGCTAAATCCATTCTCAATACGTTTATATCTACAAAATTATCCCTCCCAATTCTTCTCGTCGTTCTACAAGCATCAGGATTTATATCAACGGCCATTAAGAAGGTGGGGAAAAAACTGTTCAAAGCCTTTCCTAGAGCCGTTATAACGACCCCGGACCCGCTACCAATTTCCAGGCATATCCTCGGCTCGGCTTTCTTCAAATTCTCTAAATCAATTTCCAGAGCATCTATGAGCAAGAACGAATCCTCCGAGGGTTCATAGACCGTCTCTATATCCTGATTGCTCAGTTTGACGACCGGAGTCTCCATCGCGACTCCCCTGTTTCTCTATAAACGATTCCTTACACTAATTTATTTGGTCTGTTTCCACGAATCGATAAAATTAATCATTCCTGAGCCTCAGGGCCTGAAGGCTTCTCAACGCTGGCCTTTTCCTCGCTGGTTTCTCCACCAGTCGGAGTACCGATCACCGGAGTTGTCTCCAGCAGAGCCTTTCGCCGTGCCGTGTTCCTCTCCACGGCCTGATGAACCTTGTTCAGCCTCTCCTGTGTCGTTTGCAGTATGTTACTAACGACGGTAACTTTGTGCTTGGTGTTGATCAGCTTCTTCACATAGACGTCGAGCTCCAGAGGACACTGAAGGGCCTCTGATATCTTCAATAACTCCTCCGTCAGCGTTTCGATCTGCTGTTTAAGCTCGATCTGACTTATCCTGTTAATATTATAAAACTGAATCAACTATAAAAGACGATTGTCGATAGTAAAATTAATCTGAATTCTGGATTGTACGTTTTTCTTCGTTTTTATAATAAATTGAATCGAAATATTGCGACGTGTGGATGTGACGGCGACGAAACGAGCTTTAACAGTGTTATTGGGGTTCATAACCTATCAAAATGACTGAATGTGAATATGATCAACCTTGTCGCGCGTATTCTTTCGTCGAGTTGATCTACGGTAGGCTTCAAAAGGCCCATGAGGCCTTCGGTCAGTGCATCTCGAGTTGGATTTTCACAAAAATCTTCAGTTTTGTCGTCGATAGACGTATTGTCGCTGCCAGTGTCCACGTCCATGACGGTCACTCCATTCGCTCGACTGTCAACCGTCGATCCCTTCTGATCAAAGCCCGTTCTACACGATCCAAAGACTCGTACACTATCTCCGTCCGATGTATACGTCAACACATTAAGGGGAAAGGAAAGTCACGTGACCTCGATATCATTTACACTTGGAATTTTCAAACGCTATTTTCTCAGCCAAAACACGTTCGATTAATGTGAAATTGATATCAGTGACGTAGAAAAACTCAATGAAGGGCCTGCCAATCGTGGATTTTCGAAAATCGAGACGTAATAACAGTTTTTTAACAATACTGTTCTGTAATCCAAGGAAGTGCTGCCGCTCTCCACTAGGGGCAGCACCTCCTTGGGTTACAGAACAATATTGTTACAAAAAATTCTGATTATATCTTTAGATATTCGAAAATCCACGATTGGCAGGCCCTTCGATCAGTTATTCTATGTCACTGATATCAATTTCACATCAATCGAATGTGTTTTGGCTGAGAAAATAACGTTTGAAAATTCCAAGTGTAAATCATATCGACGTCACGTGACTTTCATTTCACCTATAGGATGTGTTCACTCTGAACATAGTTTCTTCCGACAATCGCCATATTGTTCCATAGTGGATTATCGAAAATGGCTACGTTCAGAGTTTAGCATCAATGTGCCGGGGTGTACATCGGAAGTATTTGGATCGTGTAGAACGGGCTTTACGAGATTTTCTCTAAAAATATCCCTAACCTGTTTTTAAATCGATTTTCGAAGCTGATTAGTTTTTTTTGAATCGTTGAACATCGAAACTGAGGCAATTTGAAAATATTTCTGTACTTTCATCAATCGAAAAATAATCTATTATCTAATTTATAGAAAAAAAAATCTAGTGAGTAGTTTTCTCCACTTGACCGCACGTGCGCGTCATTCAACGAGCTTTACCATTGGTCGATGATTATAGTTTCGCAGTTGTTTCCCGCGCAATTTTCTGACACAACGGTACTGCGAGTGTGATCTTCGGTTTTTTAATGCGTTTCTCTTCTGTTGTTGTTGTTTTTTTAATCATTTTGTAACGTCTTTTAAGATATGCTGTTTCGTTCAGAGTTTTAACTAGTTTTACCATAATGCCGAGACCCGGAAGAACGCTGCAACAACCGATCCCCAGATGGTTGGGTAAACGTAAAAAATGTATGAAACAAAACCCGTTCACAAGCAACCCATCGACGATCGAGTAAGTTCACAAATTGTAAACAAGGAAACCTTTTATACGTCTCACATCGATCTCCACCTTCCAGGGCGGTTCAGTTCAACGATCTAACGATACACGTCGGAGACTTTGTTCTGGTGAACGCAGACGTCGACGAGGTCGATGCTGCTGGGAGCTGCGACGTCGCTAGGATAGAACATTTGTTCGAATCTAGTCGGTATTCTTTAATCCGAGAAAATAATTAACGTAGGGATGGAATTGAAAATTTTTTTTTGTTTCCAATTTTCAGCTAAGAAAGGCGACAAATTCAGAGCTAACGTGCAGTGGTATTCAAAGCCACTAAAATTACCACCGAGCATCGACACCGATCATATGGACAATGAATATGAGGTTGTCGAAGACTACAGAAGGTTCGACAGCAACGTTAGCGTCGAATCTATCTATAAAATGTGTTGCGTGAGTTGGATTCTTTCTTCAAATTCCAGTGCTCGAATTACTATAAAAAATTATCCACTGTTCGAATTCCAGGTCATAAATGCATACACAGATGAGATACCGGAGCATGTGTATCTGAAGGCTAAGGACTCTGACCCCACTTTGCCAGCTTTTGTCTGTCGGTACAGACTCGATAGAAAAAATGATAAATATTACGTCGAGCCGGTGTTGAAGCTTGACGTGAATCCCGAGGGCAGTATTTCATGCTCTGGGAGTGTGGACGTGGGTAGTAGGCATCCATACAGATATTTGCCCAATACGATCATTGAAGAAGAGCCAAAGGAGGGTACGGAGATCAAGAGTTCGAAATCGAATACTCCAAAGACGCCCAAATCCGGTTTAAGGAATGAGCCTCAAGCAAAGATGGAAGCTAAACTGAGATCAGCGATGCGGAAATGTTCCATAGACCCTGACTCCGAAGCTCCGAGATATTCGTCGCCGGGTAAACGGAAGTCGAGCATCAACCAGGATTCGGATTTTGAAAACTCTCCTAGGTCTACACCGAAGAAAAACACGCTGAGAAGCAACTGGAAGAACGAGACTCCTCTGAAAAGCAATCGCATCAACACTTTGGCGTCTAAGCTGGATTATTCGATCGAGATAAACAGTGGTCAAAAGAAATCGACTACAGATTCTCACGAAGTAGTCGAAGCTACGCCCGTGAAAAATGAGCCAGCCACTCGGAGCAGGAAACGCAGAAAGCAGAGTACTAGCAGCGAAGAAAGTGTGGAACCTAGGAGTCGCAGCGTCTCGGCAGAAATCGACCTTGTTGGTAAGATTATGGAAAACTAGAAAAGAATATTTGATATTGTTTCATTTCACTGTTGTATTTGCTCTATAATATTCGTTTTCCAGGTCCACCAGCAGCCTTCAAGCTCTATGAAACCAAAAGCCAGACTTTTGTGATCAAGACGCCGGTCAGCATTGAGAAAAAAAGAGCGTCAAAAAAGTTAAATGACACGGACATATCCGTTATGCTGTCTTCGGATGATTCAGACAAAGAGGCGATATTGGAGAAGATGGAAAGAAATGGTACCAAAATTGTCGCGAGATCCAATTCCGATGATACAGGATTTGAATTGTTGAAGACTCCGAACAAAGATGTGAATTTTTCCGATGATAACGTCAATGAGGAAACACCGAAGAGCGCGAGACGCAATCTGTCCGGGATTTTGAATTCCGGAGATCATTCCGATGCCAGAAAGGAACTACTGTTGAAAAAACTCGCAGACAAACGGGAGGACGCTTCCATGCGCATAAAACTACGTCGATCTTCGGAACAGAGCAGCTATAAGATTGAGTCCGATTCGGATGGAGGGGTGGGTAACAAAGGAAGGAGACCGAACGCAGTTGGCACTCCTAAAAGCATATTGAGAGTCAATTCCAAAAGACCTGGCACACCCAGCGTTCAGTTTAGCAATCGAGACGAGATACAGGAATTCTCACCGAACTCCGGAGTGAGCAATGACATCCTCAGAGTTGAGATAAAGCTGAAACGAGTCGATTCTGGGGCGGTCAGAAAATCTCCCAGAGTAAAAACATCGAGTCCTAAATATTTTGATCATTACGAAGTCGTTACTCCGACTAAAACCAACGGTAAGACTTCCAGGAAAGGATCGCGGAGGACGATTCATCTGATGGAGGTCGACGATGATGATAATTCAGTAACTGGCGAGAAGAGAGTCACCCGGACAACCAGACGATCGATTCACAATATAGACGTTAGCGAGAGCCAGAGCTCTACCTCTAAGAATAAATCCAGTAGCGATACACCGACTCGTAAAACTCGTAATAGCAAACGAAAGGATGAAGCTGAGTGCGGCGACTATGAACCTGATGAATCTGAAGAGGAGAATTCTAACAGAACTCGAAGGAGCACTAGAAATTCTGCGAATAAAAGCAACGGAACCGCGACGGATAAACTGAGAACACCGAAAAAAATGGAAGCTGGTAAAAAAGAAAAAGCTGAAGACGTTGCCTTGACCAGAACTCCAAGGAGTAGCAGGAAACAGAAGACGGAGGTGGTATCAACCCCAACTCGAAAAGGCTCAAAGCTAGAATTCAAACCAGCCGAACCCACGACACCAAAGAGAGGCGTTCTCACACCGAAGACACAGACCCCGTCCAGATTAGTCAAGAATGGCTTGCTGACGCCGTCTATGCGACAACGAAACATGTCTGTTGCCAAACCCGCGACGCCCCTGCAGGAAGCTAGAGCTCGACTGCACGTCAGCGCTGTGCCAAAGTCCCTGCCTTGCAGAGAGGAAGAATTCAATAACATTTACACGTTTCTGGAACGAAAACTGATGGATAATAGCGGAGGGTACGCTTCTGGACTTTGTCTTTGAAAACATTCTCGAAGCGATGATTGTAATTTGTTTTACTAATTCTAGCTGCCTCTACATAAGCGGGGTTCCCGGAACAGGGAAAACTGCTACGGTGAACGAGGTGATACGATGCTTGGAGAAGTCCGTTTCGAAAGGAAAGATCGATAACTTTGAACTCATCGAAATAAATGGAATGAAATTGACCGAACCCAGACAAGCGTATGTCGAGATTTTGAAGCAGCTAACAGGAAGAAAAGCCACATGGGAACAGGCTCATCAATTGCTAGACAAAAGATTCACAAACGCTGCACCAAAGAGGCGAATGACTCTGTTGGTCGTCGATGAGGTATTGACTATCTTCGATGGAAAGTCTGCGAGAATCCTTAACAGTACCTTTGATTACAGCTCGATATTTTGTGCAACAAACGTCAAGACGTGGTTTATAATTTACTGGATTGGCCTGCAAAATCTTCTGCTCAACTCGTCGTCATCACTATCGCAAATACCATGGATTTGCCCGAGAGAGTCTTAATGGGTCGAGTCACGTCTAGACTCGGTCTAACAAGACTGACTTTCCAGCCCTACACGTTCAAACAACTCCAGGAAATAGTCACCGCTAGATTGAACGATTCCCATGCGTTCAAAAGCGAAGCTATACAGCTAGTGGCTCGGTGAGCCATCATCGAGCTTCATTTCAATCACTGATGATTCGCAAAATTATTTACTGTCTTATTCTATTGCAGAAAAGTAGCCGCAGTATCCGGCGACGCTAGAAGAGCCTTGGACATTTGCAGACGCGCGACGGAAGTAGCGGAGACAAATAGTTCCGAGATTGTTTCAATGCAGGATGTCAACGAAGCCCTCACAGAAATGATCGCTAGCGCCAAAGTCCAGGCGATAAAACACTGCTCGGAAATGGAACGGACCTTTCTGCAAGCAGTTTGTGCGGAAGTCACGCGTACCGGGGTAGAAGAAGTAACTTTCAACAATATCTACATCATGCTGACATCCCTGTGCTCTTTGGAGGGTAAATTGATGACGATTTGAATTTATTCGACATTGAAACTCGAATTTAAATCTTATTCTCATCGCAGGTCTCCCCGTGCCTTCGGTAACAGAAGCAATCACAATCTGCGCAAGACTTGGCGCCTCTAGATTACTAATTTGCGAACATTCGAGGGCCGACATACATCAGAGAGTCCTGCTCAACGTTTCGTCCGACGATGTCCATTTCGCGATGCAGAACATCGACGTTTAGTTTTCGAAATGTTATTATTGTCTACTGGTTTTATTTATTCACTTATCCACGTTGGTATTTACTTTTTATTGATCGATTTTTATTTATGTGAGAGAAACAACGGTTGTTTGATTGTAGTTTCATTTTACTCTTGTGACTTGTACAATGCTCCGTAAATAGCCTGGAACCCAAAGTAACTAATGTATGTAAATAATAGCGAATAGCGTCATTTTGAAAGTGACCTTATTTTTATAATAATGTTTGCCTAAAGTTTCACGTCTAACGATGGACAGCCGAGTTTATTGTATTTGTGATTATTATTATTGAAGAAAAAAAGGGAAAAATATATGTTTCAATTTTAAAACACGTGCCGCATACTTATTCGATTTTCCCGCCAAGCTGAATAATCAACCGGGACGTGCCTCACGCGAGGCTTCTAGAATTACAAGATGGCGGTCGATGCGTGTATAATATATTTTCGTTTCTTTGCTATTTCGTGATTTCCATAAATTTAGGATCACCGAAAGTATCGAGGTAAGTAAACTGACGGTTTTACAAATATTTCGGACAGCGTATCACCGGCTACATCCGGCCCACTCGTTCAATCAACGTGTGTGGATATGTAGCCTCTTCGCAGGCCTAAAAAGGCGATGCTTTTTGCCCCTGCATCGTCTACACATTTATTATATATTTTTCAGATACGATTACGAATGTGACGAGGATAAAATTATGGTCGATAAGGAGGTAGAAGCATCGTCTGAATCATTGAAGAAAAATTTCGTCCATAAAATGTCCGTATCGAGGCCCAATCTGGGTCAGAAACGGCGCAGGTCAGCGACTCCCATGCGGCCTGTTGCAATCGCGCCAAAAACAAATTTGCCAAAAAATATTCAAAACTTTGATATCTGTCAGGCCACTCTGGCGATCAAGACGGAACCGGGATTCATTGCGATAGTACCTAAAAACAGCGAAATAGTTGCTGAAAGTATTCGGGGAAATAAGTCAGCCAGGAAAATTGAACAGTTTGAAATATTCGATTCCTCCTTT
Organism: Euura saliciscinereae; assembly: GCA_018420115.1. Taxonomy (NCBI): domain Eukaryota; kingdom Metazoa; phylum Arthropoda; class Insecta; order Hymenoptera; family Tenthredinidae; genus Euura; species Euura saliciscinereae. Next base: position 20,534 of record JAFFZH010013786.1, on the reverse strand, counting down.
GCTGCAGGATCCCAAAATTCAAAGAGGATAAAACTCGGCACCAACGACGATATTCCCATGCAATATATCATCCTTCAGAACCAGAACCAACAGATTGACAATTGCAGCGCTATTTACTTCGCGGATAATGACGAAAAAATATCTATTTCTCAACCGAAAAATAATTTACTGCACGATTTCAACACGGCAACGAAGCATAACGCTATACAACAGTTCAATATTGTGGATAGAGCGAATTTAGTCAGTTGTAGCTCGTTTTCTGGTTCCCAGAAGCTGTGCTTTAATAACGAAGAGATCTCAGTCAATTCGCAAAATGGCGACAAGCTCAATTTCATTTTTCACAAAAACAGCTCGACGGACTCTCCTCATACTTCTAATGCCACAAACCATGTCGTTGGGAACGAATCTAAGATCCTAATCCCGAGAAATGGTATTCCCAGCAATAATCGGGTCCTTGAAAAATCAGAATTGTCCAACATGGCCTCGATTGAGTCTTCCGAAGCCTCGGGCTCCAAGTCCAGATCTCGAAAGCCTATTGTTATCATGCAGCAACTGATATCACCCCCTAATAAAACGAATTCTGTAAAAACGAGGCGCGTCCTGCTCCCAGGGTTGAATAAACTGCTGCCATTGAACATCCAGGGGGGTAAAATATTTCCTGAACACGCATCGCCGCCAAAATCGAACGAAAGTTATTACGAGTCTAAGACCGTGAATCATATCGCGATTAAACTGAACAACGAAAACGGCGGGGATCATGAAAATGATTTTTTGCTGAAAAAAGAATTTCCCGTTATCAGCAGCAGTCAGGTTGACTCTGTGCTAAAAGCCATCGACATGCAGGGCCTCAACAGAGGAACTGTTTCAAACGATCTAAATAATCAGACTAAAAAACAAACTGGGGATCACGACGCTGACATCGGGCACTCGCTGCCTATCATTCAGGTGTGACGATAGTTTAGATTCATTCAAAACCGTATTCGTCTTTCATTCCTGCTAACTATCTGATTTTCTGGGTGCAGGGTGCAGCGAAATTGTCTAACGCTGATGATACCCAGTGCGCAAATAACGCTTCGACAAAACGACTCGAAACCGAGAAGCCTATGGAAAACTGTCCCCAGGTAGTCCGTGGCTGCGATCTTCATCGTCGTCTGACTTGGGAATAACATTTATCTTCTTTCAGTCTCACACGCAGGCTGCAGAAAAATTAGTAGACACTCTGCAGTGTTACAAATGCAAGGAATGCTCTTATATGAGCTTGAACGAAAAACATATATTCGAACATGTGGAGAGAGAGCACATCAACGTTCCTGAAAAGAAGGAAAAACCGGTATTCAAATGTCCCGGCTGCTCGAACACATTCAGTCACGAAGCTTCGCTGCTCTCTCATATCGTGCATGATCATCAGGTGAACAATACGGTTCATCGCAACTGATATCAGCGGATATTAATCGTTTAACAATCACGTTACATTATTACAGGTGCACGAAAGCGAGGCTCGCATTATGGCGCAACAATTGTCTTCCAGGCAGAGTTTGCCTCTTGTTATCGATAATCCAATACCAGTATCTCAGATACGTGTAACTAAGATACAAAATGAACAGATTTTCATAACACAGACGCCAAATCCGCTTGTTGAAAACAACGCCTTGCCTCTGCCGTCGATTGGTTCGATAGAGGGTGGCGGTCCTCACATACTGGGAAACGGCATGAACGTTGAAAACGGAGAACTGGAGTGCATGCAGAGTATCAACAACATGCCTGTGATAATGGGCGGCAACTTGGAAACCGTTGATGTACAGAATGTACCTTTTCTTAACGACGATAAAGCGTTTCCTACTGACCAGATCAAGGTCCTCGGCGCTAAGAACGTCGAGTATCCTGAAAATCCTATTTTACTAGAGTTGAAAAGTTCCCGCGAACGAAACTTCGAGTTCGTTAACTTTAAAGACGAAACTCACGAGGGTGAGGGCTACTTGCCAGAGAATGATCCGATGGGAACAGAAAATTCAGATTCAGAGATGGAGTTTGTTGCCCTTGCGACGACTGAGTCGATACCAGAAAACAGTGGGGCTGACGCGAAGGCAAAGATGAAAAAAAAGGGAAGGCCTAAGGGCGCAAGGACTTATTCCACGAAACCGCAACTCGCCAGTCTGAAGCAAGGGTACAAGTAGGTTGAAGCCTCACAATGTTCAATGGAAACTAACTTCTAATGTACTAAAAATATTCATCGAACAGATGCGAGGTCGACGATTGCGGGGTGCGCATGTTGGTGCAGGAAAACATTGCGTATCACCAAAAATGCCACGTCTCTGCAACGACGCAATTCCAGTGTCCAGAATGCATCGAATTCAAGACGAACAACTGGAACAACTTGGCTGGCCACTTGTGGAGGTCGCATATCATCGATATGGAACTACACAGCTGCGATTTGTGCAGTTACAAAACGCCTAGGTGCGTATGTGAACGATTGAAAAAGTACAACGCACACTCATAAAATACAATCAATTTTCAGTTATAGCAATCTGACGAACCAGCACAAGGGGATACACAGAGATGATAGACCGTTCGTATGCAACGATTGCGGGAAAGGTGATCGAACCCCGTACTTTTGTTTGCTTCATTCTTGTTTCTACGCAATTTTACTGACCACGTTACTTTCTAACCAGGGTTCAAGACCACCAAGCAGCTCAGAAACCACAGAGCCATGCACAGAGCCAAGGCAAAGGAACCTCTGCAGTGCGACGAGTGTAGGAGAGACTTTACGAACACGAGATTACTGAAGTTGCACAAGGAGTCTGTTCACAAGGAGTCGAAACCTTTCACGTGCAGCTCGTGTCCATATTCAGCCTCTACGAGAAGCGCCCTCAAGCTCCATTTGCGACGTCATACTGGTGAGCTGAAGGAGAACGGAAAACAGTTTCACGGTATTCACATCCGTTTTATTTCTCAGGAGAAAAACCATTCTCTTGCGATCAGTGCTCCTACTCTACCGGAGACCATAATTCCTTGCGAAGACACAGATTGAGGCACTTGGGTCTGAAGCCTTACAGCTGCCCACATTGTACTTACGCCTGCATACAATCATCCACGTACAAAGTGCATCTGAAGAACAAACATCCTGGTAATTGAAGCGACGAATTGTTCATCGATAAGAATATTTTTATCTTGATAACGCTTTATTTATTCTTTGCAGGCAATGATCACAACCTTATGTTCTCTTGCCAGTATTGTTCCTACAAATCGATAAAGAAAGATAATCTCTTGACTCATATGGCGAAGCACGAACAGGTATCTAACAAATCCCCGGCAGGTTCCGGGACTCAGATAGTCGTAGAATGACCGAATCGTCGATCCTAGATAATAAACTTCATTCGTACCTGGATTTTTACCATACATATTGAAACTAAACACCGACCCTTGCGGTGGATATCAAGATTTTTATATTCATACTGAAACTAATTGTACATACATACATTCTAATTACATAGACACAGAAATTATCAGACCAACGATAGCCTTTTATTAATTATTACCCCTTTGGAAGTGATGAATTTTTTTTATCAGTTCTATAGGCTTTAGAATCGAAACAAATTATTTCAATTTCACGTCGAAGAACATTTTTCACGTCTGTAAAGCGCTATGTGATCCTTGGTGTCCCCGATTTCCCTGGCCTCATCCAGTTCCCAGCCAAGTAAAGAGAATTTCTTATCAAAGGGTGTAGGGTCTGTGCAGGATCCTCGTCCTTCTCCAGGTCCTATGACTATCACCGTTTCTCCTTTGAACTCTTTCATGTAATCGACGAAGGCTGGACCGTTGTTGAAGTAACAGAACAAAATTGCCTGTGATCGGGATATTTCGAAATTATTGTTTTCTTCGTCAATGAAGTGAATCTTGTCCAAGAATAACGGCGGGGAATAACCGCTGGACCACCATTTCCGGTCCACCTCGACACCGACGACCGAAATCTCTGGAATAATTTGATTTATTTCAACTTATTTACCGTTGAATGAGAATGAGTTATTTTTTATTTTGAACATTTTTGTCGGCTCACCTAAGTGCTTTTGGATTATCCATTCCAACAATCCACTGCCACATCCTATGCTCACGATTTCACTGACAAGTTTCTTGTTTAGAACACATTTGAGCCAATCGAGATCGTCAAAGTTTGGCCAGACCCACAGAATTCTGTGCTTTTCAAAATCATCTTCAGTATTTTTAAGATCTATTATTTCCTTCCACTTATTTTCACGGTATAGATCAAGCACGATTTTTTCTAGCTCGTATCCGACCATTTTTTGTCCGACCCAATTGAATTCGCGGTTTGGTTGAAACGGTTTAGTTCGAAAATAAAATAAAATTATCTAATAATTTACAGGATAGTTTATTTTAGTTCTGTTCAATACATTCGAGTATTTCCTGTATTCTATATTTTTCTCACGTGTATAACGCTCCGCCTCGCTGCCCTCTTATGTAACCGATTATGACCGAGATATATTTTTTGTCGATACTTATTTTTTTAAACCAATTGCAGCTGTCTTCTGAGATTGATTTATTCGAGTGCGTTACAGATATAGACTCAAATAAAACTACATAAATAGATCGAGGCTAATACTCATTCAAGTAGATCACGTGCTAATTATTCTCGGTTACGAAGAAGGTAATAATAGCTGCGCAATGGTAATAATATTAAAAACACACACCTGATAACCGATTTATTAGATCCAATATTTGTTCCCCCAGTGTCTCTAATGATTGGAAGCAAACAACAAAAACTTGTGATTCTTGTTTTCGATACAAATTTATTTTATGAAATCTAGTTCAGCTACTCGTATTCCTGAATACAGCAAAATTCAAGTAATCACGATGCAGATTAAGGATCAGCTTCACTTAATTTTTTATTCATCTATTATATTCAAACCGAAGATTTCCCGCGCCGCAGGAAATAGAAGTCCTATGAACATACCGCTCGCATTACGGCTATCTATAATTGATTATTACGATAAAGACGTGCACAATAGCCGCTAATCTTTCGGATTAGATTAAAAAAATCGCTAAATCACCCGCAATCTGCTCTTTAAAAATCAATGCTTACAATCAGTAACAAAGTAGCCATCAATAAACCAGATTTAGGTGACAAATAATTAACAAAAAAATTACAAACATCGATATAACAAGTATCCAGCGTCATCTTTGAGCTTCTCATTGGAGGATACGTTAGATTATTCAAATATGCCGCTGATATCGTGAATTGTGACGTCACGGTTGACTCGGTCAGTAGAAAGAGACGGAAGCGCTTTAGGCCACTGAATGCGATAAGCGACCAATCGAATTCCGAGAAAGAAATAAAGAATCGCCGAAATTGGCCGAAATATGTGAAATGGAAATATTTCGACCAGTTTCAAATAATTTTATTGAGAGAATAAAACGCTGCTACATTGGTATCGATAATAAATTGTTCATATTTGTGAAATGAAAGTCACGTGACCTCGATATGATTTACACTTGGAATTTTCACACGCCATTTTCTCAGCCAAAACACATTCGATTGATGTGAAATTGATATCAGTGACGTAGAAAAACTCAATGAAGGGCCTGCCAATCGTGGATTTTCTAATATCGAAAGACATAATCAGAATTTTGTGTAACAATATTGTTCTGTAACCCAAGGAGGTGCTGCCCCTCGTGGGGAGAGGCAGCACTTCCTTGGATTACAGAACAATATTGTTAAAAAACTGTTATTACGTCTCAATTTTCGAAAATCCACGAGCGTCATGCCCTTCATTGAGTTTTTCTACGTCACTGATATCAATTTCACATCAATCGAATGTGTTTTGGCTGAGAAAATAGCGTTTGAAAATTCCAAGTGTAAATCATATCGAGTTCACGTGACTTTCATTTCACCTTAAAAATCTTGTCCGATAGTCGCTTTGAACAGGGCTTCCTGCTTCCAATGCGGATCGGGCGTGAGGATCTCGCGATCTCGACTGTGCGCGAGTGATCGAGACGATAGAAGCAGGCAGAAGTTCGGCAGCGACATCTGTTGTCAATCCATCAGTGCAACCTGTATGCATGGTTTTCGTGGTGTCGGGGTATCAATTGGAAGAGTAATTGTACAGTTTTTAAGAGTAATAATATAAAATTGATATCGAATCGTGTCTGAAGTTATCTCGTATCGGCAAAACTAGTTGTAGGTATAAGTGGGGTTCGGTTAACTTAATGGATCCAAAGATCGGTTGGTATCAACCCGAGCAGTTCGGCCCCGCAAAGGACTTGTGGTTACACATTTGGGAGGCTGAGATTGCCGAAAAAAGACTGGACATCTTGACGTTAAAGAACGACAACTCGCCCAACACGATGGGCAACAAAGTGCAGCAGGATTACATATCGCTGGATCCTGTGTCAAGTCGTGTAGGCGAGGATCGACTCGCCAGTCGCGTGCAACATAATACCTGTAACAATTATTACAATCCCTCGAGAAGGAAAGGCGACAACCGCGCTAGTACCTACGGCATGAACTACAATTACGATGCTCTCGTCGGCGAATACGGCGGCTGTCCCTGGCGTCAGCCGAACAAGCATTACTCCAAGGGTGTTCTTGGGTATGGTCACCATTATCAATATAACCCACCGTTATTATCCACCCTCACAATAATATTAGAACCGTTTCTATATTTTCCCGTATGTGGGCTTCGATAGTTAGGTTAGGTATGTCACATGCTCATTTTATTCAAGGACACCCACGTTCGATTTACTTTCATTTCAACTATTTATCTATTTTTTTCTCATTTTTTATGCTACTTTATTCAAACTGACATTCGCGCATAATTTGAATACTAATATAGTATATATATATTTTTAGACAAGGTCTAACGATTTTGTTTCTTCTCTTAACTTGACGAAGCTCCACCCCGAATAGCCTCGATAATTTTTTTTCCTTCTCAATATCGCGGAAATGTGACAACATGGTTTTTTTTTCATTTTTCTCCAAAGGTCGTATCGTTGAGTGAATATTTGATGGTTTTAGAAAGAACAGGACGTCAACCTTGACGTCTAAATTATAACTGCTTCCTATTTGATAGCAGTAAATAAGTTTATTCTACGATTAGCGAGTCCTCGTTGGAGGATATAGAACCTCCTCGGTGAAAGTCATATTTTCAATACCGATATGTCGTTTGTGTGTTAATTGGTTTTGATAAGAAGTACGTCAGAAATGAGCGCTGATAATCCGAGCGTGACATCCTATCAGAAAACTGAATCGTATTAATTATACAATTTGCTTCCCAGGGGATATTCATCGCACAATTTTAACATGGAATTCTCGTTCGCCTTATTGTAACAAGTATTAAATTGTTGTATAAAAACATTGCTGGCTCTGCTCGTTAGTATCATAACAGTTATGAGAGAAGAGAGTCGAGTATAGCGTGTTTTAGACACTTGATCAAACAGAGAATTCAATCGTTTATAATCGAGCGGGGGGAAAAGGTTGTCAAGAAAGTTAAAAACAGAAGGTTAAAAACATCCAGTTTGATCGCTCAACCTTGTATCTATTACAATTTGAAAAGATCAAATCTTGCGAATGCTAATAACTCGATACTTGATAACTATTAGATCCAGATTAGAAATGAACCGGCTTTGATCACTTATTTGTTATCATAGTCGTAACACTCTATTTTCATAATTCTCATGCAGTTTACACGAAGAAATCGAAGACTTCTTCACCTACATGTGCCCCTCCATGGAGGAGCACAAGCTCCGAGTGCGTGTTGTAAAAAGAATAGAAGACGTGATCCACGACCTATGGCCTAATTCGAAAGTTGAAGTTTTCGGGAGCTTCCGCACCGGACTCTATCTCCCCACGAGGTCAGTGCTCTCGTCCATCTTGTATGAATTTTGTTCAAATGTTTATTCTAACACTCTGTCGCAATCTATCCTTGGGTTTAATTACATTGCGTCTAGTTCAGGGTAGAATCCCTGCCATTTGATAAAGTGTTTATCTACCGCACAACATCGAACGAAACGTCAGATCTTATCGTTTATTGAACACTTGATCAATCTAACGGTTCTCAAAAGGAATGAATACATTTTTTATTCTCCATTTAACAGCGACATCGACCTGGTAGTAATAGGAATGTGGAAGATGCTCCCACTCCGAACATTAGAAAGAGCGCTTTTGGATCGTAATATAGCGGAGCCGACGTCGATCAAAGTTTTGGACAAAGCCAGTGTCCCGATAGTCAAGCTGACCGACAAAGAGACAGAGATCAAGGTGGACATTAGCTTCAACATGAACAATGGCGTTAAATCTGCAGAACTGATTAAATCATACAAACGACGATTCCCTGTGCTCGACAAGCTCGTTATGGTTCTCAAACAATTTTTACTTCAAAGAGACCTCAACGAAGTATTCACAGGCGGCATATCCTCGTACAGCCTCATTCTCATGACGATCAGTTTCTTGCAGGTAATTATCGCGCCGGGATCTATTCTTATTCCTGATTCATAATTTCGTGTATTAACGGTCATCAATTATATTCCAGCTACACCCTAGACAGAACGCGTATTGTCCAAATGCTAATTTGGGTGTGTTGTTGATTGAATTCCTAGAACTCTATGGCAGAAAATTCAATTATGTTAAAACTGGTATTAGAGTCAAAGACGGCGGTACTTACATATCTAAGGAGGAGGTACGTTCTACTTTATTCATACGTTTCCACTTGGTTTAAAGCAACGTTGATTATTTACTCTTGTATCTCCAACATTGATTTAATCGGTGGCTGCCACCACTTTACAGAAACAAATATCTTAAACTTTTTCCCAGTCCCAAAAATCATTGCTATCAAAACCCATCCAACATTTTTTCTACCTCTCGATATCTCCGAACAAATTTAGTCTGTAACAATTCCGATGCTTTCTTGTGTCTAAAATTTAGAATTAAACATATTCGTAGCGTTTAAAGATAGCGCGTCGATTTTATCGATTGTTGAACTTCTCAGTTTCGGTATGAACAAAAAGCAACATCAGATAATAATTGCATAGTGATAATCTCGACTATATTTCTTCGGACCATGTCTTTAAATGAAATTAAGTTATATTGCAGTTTTCTATTACGTATAATGATGGGTCAGGTATTTATAATACATTTACTAAGATGTCTGAATACGAATACATCTCTCAATAGAATATAAATAAAAATATTTCAAATTTCTGAAATTTTATTCTTCCACTCTATTGCGATACCGTCTAATCGGTACATATTTAACCGATTACTTGCCGTTGTGATCTAGACTGCGTCGACGCAATCGACTGATCTTTCAATCACACATTTTTTCAGGTCCAACGTGACATGATCGACGGACACAGACCGTCTCTTCTATGCATCGAAGACCCTCTCACTCGAGGCAACGATATTGGCCGCAGTAGCTACGGAGCTCTCTATGTAAAAGAGGCCTTTGATTGGGCCTACTCTGTCCTCTCTCAAGCAGTCAGCCCTCTCAATATACTGGTAAATGATGCCAACAAAGTAAGGTGAGCAAAATCGTGAAGAGAGGATCAAACCGTCGTCCGAACGTTGAATAATTAATAATCATTGATTCTTCACAGTATATTGGGCAGAATAATTCGGGTAACAGATGAAGTGATTGAGTATCGAAAGTGGATTAAAGAAACATTCCCACTCCCGCTGGGCGAGACTGACTCTCTTTCCAGTTCGACGGGATCGGATGCATCGACACTCTCTGCCCCTGCTAGTGACACGGTAATTATTCAACGGAGCTTGTGGCAATGAACCGGAGTTACGATGTAATTTTTGTTACAGGATTCAGAATGCAGTCGTGGCAACTCTCCGAACAACGCAGAGGGCAAAGGGGAAGAGAGAAATGAGGATAGTCATAACTGCGAAACGCAGCAGCCTCATTACCGTCAGCCAAAGAAGCACTACAAACCTAATCCGCACGGTAATTATTAATATAATTAGTTGTACTTCTATTTTCTACTATCTATTGAGTATTTTGTCACTAAAGAAATTCATTCCGATCGTTTCTAGTGAATCAGCAACACAACTCACGGGGAAATTATCACACGGGAGTGAACCATAACAATAGCGGTAAAAATAAAGCAAAAAATCCACAGTTGAATAACGTTGGCAATAACAACAATAACAACAACAGCAACAATAATAATAATAACAACGGTGGAAGCCAAAGTCAGAGCTCAAGAACAGTAACAATGAAGCGTAAAAAGTCTCAACTGTCTCGCCGTGGACCTGGAAACGAGGGTGTGCGGTGATGAAGTATGTCCTGTGTATCAGTGTGTTAAAACTTCATTTCTCTACAAAACAAACAAAAAATAATAATAATAATCAAACAGAAAAAAAACAGCCGACGATAATTCACAATGATTACTCGTCGAAGTAATATGCCGTGTAATTCACATTAGCAATATGTAACAAAAAAACAAAAAAATGCAGTTGGAAATCTAAGTATAAGCTCTAATCGCGACAAAAATTCTGCATTTCATTAAGTTTTTCTTCTTTTCTTTAATTTCTAACTTGCATCAAATGGGAGATTTTTGCATTATATACATATAATAATAACTAAAATACGTCTATATCTGCCAGGTGATTTAATTTAACTTTCATCTGTTGCACAGAATCAAATTAACTCTGATGTATTAATAATTCTTGCCCAATTGATTGAAAATATCGAGTGAGAACCACAATGAATTTTGTTATCGTTATGATTTGAACAATGAGGTTTATTAATTTTTATTTGTTTTTTTCTTGAAGAACTATACAATTTGATGAAAAATGAAAAATCAAAACAAAACAAACAAACAAACAAAAAAAAAAAGTACTAACTACAATTTATGTTAATTAATTAATTATATTATATTTTGTTTTGATAATTTCAATTATGATTTGGCAAAAAAATTTATACTCTGACTGATAATTAGGGTTTTTCTTGAAACAAAATCGCACAGTGTATCATTTTTACTACATTTCGATAGTATTATTAAGCTCTTACTCCAATTTAATTAACTAGATAATTATGTTTATAATCGCGACTTTGAACAGTAGATATGCTTTTATTATTATTCTTATTGTCCATTTTTTGTTTTTTTTTCTGAGGATTCACCATGTTATTTCACAAACACATCCACCGGGTCTAGTTACATCTAAAAGACTTAGTTTTCTATACGAAACTATATTCTTATAATAAAAAGAGGGGGAAAACCGAGAAAAAGTAAAAAAAAAAAAAAAAAATTAAAAAAAAAAAAAAATAATAAGAAAAAAAAAACACGAAGAAAAAAAATTTGGTGATAACGGGATCTACCCATTGTAAATATTGTAATATACTCATGACACGTGAAATTTTGAATATGACTGTATCGTTACCCTAGAACATATTTTAATTTTGTGTGTTGAACACGGTTTTCCTAAAAAAAAAAAAAAAAAAAAAGATAACTAAAAAAACAAAAAGAAAAAAAAACAGAAAAAAAATTATATTAATATCGAATTAAAATAATAATACAATTAGGTATCATCTCCTTTATAATATGGATGTAATCCATATTTATAACGAAATTTCAATAGACTCTTTTTGTAATATACATCTATACATCTGTATCATTAATTAATTAATTATTATTATTTTTATTTTTTTTCCTAATATCGACAAAGTTAGTATGTATAAATATAAGCAGTGTGTAGAAAATAACAAGACGTGTAAAAAAAAAAAATTTATACTTATGTATGTAACGAATATGTATGGTTGAAAGATTGCTGTTGTATGTTTGTCTCTTTATTTTTATTTTTATTTTCCTATATAATATATATATTTCTTTCATTAATTTTTTTTTCTCTCGTCTTTTAATAAATATATAAAATGTATCATTTTTTTTCTTTTTTTTTCTTTTATTGAGAACGAATGAGCCTAATAGTAATAATTTAATGCTGCTGTATAACTTATTATTGTAATTTGTACAAACTTATGAGAGACTGCATTACACATAAAAGTTAAGCGGTCTTTGTGAGATATCACTTTATTTATATACAATATTGTATCATAATCTCAAGTACAAACATATAGTTCATTACGTTTCATAATAAAATCGATAAAGCTCGAGCCTAAAAATTTTCTTAAATCATTTCTAATACACCCAACTAATTTTACTATTATTGTTATAATTATTAATTCAAACAATGTTTTATCACTTTTACTCAGATTGTTTCATGGATGGTAGGAGAGGATTTGAAAATAGAATTCATAGACAAAAGAAAAGCATTCATAACTTGAGAACTTTATTCGCAGTACTCTGGTACAACAGCTAATAATAATTACAGGAAAGTGTTTGACGTCGTTTCTTTACTCATTAGAGGTCGCGTACCCATAGTTGAATAGAAATGAAAGTTTATTATTTCCTGTCTGAGGGGTATGTACAGAACAGTTATAGTACTCGAAGAATTTATCTCAGCTCTGCCATACTTTGACTACACAACTGTAATTATTTCAAACTAAAATAGTAATGGTTGACTGTCTCAGTTCCTCGCGTTGATTCCCGTTACTGGATTGATGTTTAATTTCCTGATACGATCGAGCTGGGCGAGCTGGTGTTCCTCGTCAAAGGTAACCGGTAGTGGAGGGTAGACTGAAAAAAAACGATCCGATAAATATCGAACGATACCAATCCCCTCGTTATCTCAACTTACTGAATTTCCTGAGGTACATGTACACCCAGACTGCAAGACTGCACGAGACCAGCGTCCAGCCGATGATTCCCTTCCATTCACCCGTCGGCGCACCCATCTCGGCGAATGTCTGGCAGAAACTCGCTCTGTAGAGAGCTTTCTTCTCCTCGATCGTCAGCTTCTTCCAGTCTCCCTTTTCCTTTTCTCGCAGAGCCTGTTCACATTCGTTATATCAATATCTGGGTAAAATTTGGCGGCGTCGGAGACAGGAGAGTGGGAATAATCACCTGGACGTCGGGGGTGTTTTCCTTGAAGCGGATAGCGGGCATCGGGCAGTCGGTTCTGTCCAGGTAATTCTCCATGCCGTTCAGTCCGTAGCAGACGACCTCTCGGTTTCCGATCTTTGAGACTTCGGTGCACATAGCCACGGCGTTTTGGCGCTTGCTGCATAGCAGCAGCCTAGTCGTAAGAACCTTCGCAGCCATTTCTGTTAATTAAAATCGGGTAAATCAGACTTGAGACCAAACACCCATATTATCCCCACCAGGGACGAGTGTTACCTAATCGATTGATAACAGAGTTACGAAATTTGGCGAATATTTAGACACGATAAACGCCGATTGATCGACTCTCGGGGTTTTCGCGTCGATGGAAGAGGGACACGGGACGAATCTAGTCTGTAAATTCAACAATTCCAACAATTATTATACGTACTTGCTCTCCGTGCCCTGCTCGTTCTGGTCGAGAACACGAACCAAGTGAAATTGAGATAGCGGAGTCGGTCTCAGGGGGGCGTCAGTCGATAAATTACGCTGCAGACGACGCATAAGTAGGGAAGTTTTATAGGATTTTAAGAGGTACAAATTTACGAGAGAAATAGGCGCGTGTTCATTGAACAGAATTTTTAGAATTTCGTGAAATGATAGAGACCATTTTCAGCGAGTGTAATCAGCAATGATTCATTTTCAAATGCTACGTGACGTCATAGAGTGTAGCTCGACGCACGATCCGTCGGTCAACCTGCGATCGGCACTTTGTGACGTACTGGCTCATACCGCGAAATTCAAATGCAATATTGAAAAAGTTTATTCATTCGAAAAGCAAACATAAACAATTGAACGGAATGACTTTTTTAAAGTCACCGAATGACCGGATAAGAAAATAAAATTGAAACTCATGTATGCACGGTAGGTAAGATAGTGATTATACGATTTTTATTCTCCGTGTGCTCCATGACGAAAAGATTTCTTGCGATTTTTCGAGAACGAAATTTAAACCTCATTCTTTTACTTCCAGCTAGCGAAAAAAGGTTTTTGAAAATCGATCCATGCTTTTCGATTCGATGAATGTTTTGAAATGATTTGTATGGTTTTATTTCCATCATCCTATACAGGGTGAATTCTTAACGATGGAACACTCTGAAGTTGGCCAGGATCGAAAAACAAGCTTTTAGAATCAATCCAACTATCTGAAAGCTCATTCCACGATTCTAGCCAGTTTCAGGCTGTCCCATAGTTGAGAATTCACCCTGTATATAAGTTATGAAATATTTTTTATAAAGGGCGTTCATTTTTATAATGAAATAATTTCGGCACCCTAACTTTATTTGCATTTTTCTCGAAAATGAGTTAACGCGAAAAGTCTTTCAGTGATATTCTTGATATTCAAGCCACGCGCAGATGATCTACACTATACTTTCAGACGATTATCCCGACTTCGGATGTTAACTTTATGAAGTTATGTTAATAAATACCCGAAAATTCTTTCCTAAATAATGAAATATTTTCCAATCGATTGTACAAATTATTTAGATACGATTCATGAGGAAAAACAGTGAAATCGGTTAATCTGTCTACCAAATATACGCCTCATCAATTTTTGTTAATTACTAATTACTGATTGCGTTTCATTATGAAAATGGTTTTTCGTCCTACCCCCCTTCAAAACGCGTCTTTTCATACATGCGAAGCGGGTGGAATCTGAGTTATTGTGACTGCTTGGCGAGCGGGCGCACATATCCATTACAGCCAGCTTCGAGCGGGCGGAAAGTATGAAAAGGCGTGGTTTCAAGGGGAGGGGATGAAAAGTATCGTGTGCACCGCCAAATCACTGGAAACCCTCATTTTCAGATTGCTTAATTTGGTTTGCCAAGTATATGGTAGTCGGTCACCCTACTTCAGGCTAGAAGTGATTTTTATCATAATGATGAATCAATCCAGCCAATCAGATCATAGCGTCTAACTTCAGAGCCGTGCACGGTCGTATACACAGGTCGGGCAACGGACGTGGTGGGGGTAGCCCCCGTTAGAGGAGTCACGAGTATTTACATTTTTAGCCACTACGGGCCACTGCTATCGAGGGATGTGCGACAAGGATAGAGAAGCCTCTATCTGTCTCTCTTGCTCTCTCTTGCTTTTCTTAACGAAGCGCATGCGCGAAATAAACAAATGCAAAGGGGCAAGGGGGGGCCCCACGATCCCTCGATAGCAGCGACGCATGTGGCGGCGAGCAGAAAGAAAAACGGTGCCTGTAACGGAGACTCCTGGCATCACAGCGATGGGTACCCCGTTGCCCGACCTGTGTATACGACCGTGGAGCCGTGCTATTCGACATCTGATAGGCACATCATTATGATGGGAATCACTTTGATCCCAACGCAAATACGCAAATATGCAAATTCAAGCCTAGATTGATCTGTGGGTTCGTATTATTCCCGATAGATGTCGTCGCTGGTAGTTTCTCCCGGTCTGTAAATCTCCTACGCAATTCGTTGCGCGGTGGGTCAAGTCCTCTCCACAAATAGTCATTTCTTGACACGATTTGTTCAAACGTAGGTTAAGTTCAAGGCAGAAAACGTCCGAAAATTTGGGACGGGTGGTCCCGAGTTAAAAAATATTTCTGAGCCGGCACGGCTCGATTTTCTCCGAGGTTGTTTGTGGATAAGAAGTGGAAAGTGGATCCGGCTCAGGGAGAAACCGTCGAATAATTTTATCTCCGAATCTAGTTGGACTCAAGGATCGTCATCGCGTCGACGATTCGAGTTTAAAAACGGCCTGCACAATGCCAGGTAAATATTATCCACCTCTGCGTATCGTATCGTCGAATTGCGAACCGCTCTTATAACGTCCATAGATACATTAGCTTACGTACCGCATATTTACAAATTTCAAAGTATGACGTAATTCGGCGCCAGTTGGGCGGTGCGGTGAATTCTGTAGTGCGTATTTTTGTTGTATTTTTCTATCCATCATTCTCAACGGCAATGTCATTCAAACGGCAACGGCAAAACATCTCATTCCTTATCTGATCGAACGTAAAGAAAATTGATATTCGCGAGTTTATTATTTTTTTTCTACCATCATATTCGGTGTTATCTTCGCAGTTTTCGCTCCACCTAAACAAATAACATTTCTTCTTACTCTTCTTCTATCTCTGAACAACAGTCTTGAGCTGATCTCCGAGATCCAGAATACACAATGAGTTCCATCCTCGGCAGCAGGTTCTGCCTATTCAATACTCCGGCTGCGCGAACATCTGTGGTATTCGGACGCTTGCAGCAGACATTTGCTGCTTTAAGTTCATCGAATGAAAACAGTCAGGTAATTATAATTATATCAGCAATGTCTCAATAATGTCGAGATTATTTTATTCGTTACCATCAACAGAAGAGCAGTGAATACGCAGAACGTTACCCTTCACACTAATTTGATGTTGACAACTTTCAGCGTTTCAGCTTCTTCTTATTTTTTTTGTACTTTTGTTTATTTATTTATATTTTTTTTATGAAATTTAGATAAGCTGACGGATGATAACGTAGTGGAGGAATTCGTTTGTTGATAAGTGAACTCCAAATGGATATTAGTTATCGTCGATTTAACAAACTTTGAATAACCTTCTGAAGAATATCTGTTTTTTTTTTGTACGAGATAAAAGGAACAGATTGATATCGCGGAATATCAGAGAGTATAAACGGAGATTGATAAGAATTTGTGAATGACTATTTCTGTTGCGTTCTGCGTTTATATCCAATAACATCTTTCATTATCTGACTTTATCTTCAATCAGAAATGCAGGTGATGAATCTAGATTTGATTCGTTATCGGACTCTTAAAACGTTAAAATTCCTCAATTAAAATCTCAATCCAGTTTCTGGAAATGCTCGTGGCTACTCTGTCGTAGTACCTTACCAAAATGCTGTTATATATATATTTTCCATATTGCCACTGATGTGTATATTCTGTATATTGCGTATATGCACAGATATGGACATATTGCGTTCAATCTTTGTAATTCGAAACCATGTGATCTTGTTTTCGAGAAGACGAGTCACATGAGGATGCCTGATAGTACGAAGTTATATTTATTTAATACCCTGGTATATAAATAAAGTGCTTTATTGGCAAGCGAAAATTCTTCTTTGGCCCAGACGCATTGACTCAAGTGTACTAGACCAAGTTCTTATATTTTTTATTCATCACTTGCCTTTCAAGCAGTGAAAGAGATTCAAAATTTCATCGTAATCTGATACTTTGACGACTGAAATATGTTGTTGAAAATATTCTCTGATTTTTCATGTTTTTTTCACAGATAGGAAACGATGTGGTCCCAGTGTTCAAACACGCCACACGGTTCGCGGACAAAACTGCTTTACACGATGTGCACGGAGACTATACTTATCGAGGGCTATTCCTCAGCTCACGACAGTTTGCGAACCAAATAACACAGGCGGTATCCGAGTCTAGACAAGAAAGGGTTGCTTTCCTCATGCCGAATGACGCCAACTACGTTATCACACAGTGGGCATGTTGGATGAGTGGCCAGATCGGTGAGTCCTCGCGATATGAGAGAATAGAGCTGGGAGTTTGCCGATTGAATGATTGTATTTTTTGTTATCTTCAGCTGTTCCACTTAGCTCCGCCCATCCCGCACCCATTCTTGAATATTACATCAAGGACTCTGATGCTAAGGTGCTAATAACGACTCCGCAATTTTTACCTCTTGTTGAGCCCATAGCTAAAAGTTCAAACCGACAATTAATCGTCCTCGATGACACTCTACGAATGTTGGCGATGAAATTGGACGGAAAACAAGGCAACAATAAGGGCCATTTTGAATTCGAAAGTGGAGAATTACCCGAAGCCGGTTTAGACGGCGATTTCTACAGTAATAACGATGCTCTATTTATTTACACCTCCGGAACAACCGGCAAACCAAAAGGTAGATTTGACGATTTCAATCTCAGTCAATATTATGTATTGAGTGCTGAAGATACTAGAGCATAAAATTTATGAATGCTCGGACTCATCAGGGCATAGTTTGTAGTTTGAATTACATATTTTCGTTACGGTCTATCGAATTATTCCCGTTGATTACTGAAAATCTTATTTTTACATGTGTTTACATGAAACTAATTAAACATTGTAACGTTGATTTATCAAGGTGTGGTCTTGAGCCATAAAAACATACAGTCGCAAGTATCTTCGCTGGTCAGTGCATGGAATTGGACGGAAAAGGATATTATTTTACACACACTACCCCTTTACCATATACATGGGATAGTAAACGTTCTGCTCTGTCCGCTACACGTCGGGGCTCGATGTGTTATGCTGCCCAAGTTTGATGCATCCAGTGTCTGGACTCAATTGCTGGCAGTAAACGTACAAAATATGGACAGAATCAACGTCTTTATGGCAGTGCCTACTATCTATACTAAACTCATCCAGGAATACGATCAACGTTTTAGTAAAAATGACAAGATGAAGGAATACATTCACACAATGTGCAAGACAAAAATTAGGTCAGCTTCAACACTTCTAGTATAATATTGAAATAAAAATAGAATTATAATAGTAACGTGTTGGATATAAATTTGTAACTTTCTAGATTGATGGTCAGTGGATCTGCGCCACTTCCTCGTCCTGTATTTGAGAGATGGGAAGAAATCACGGGTCATCGTTTATTGGAAAGATACGGTATGAGCGAAACTGGTATGGCGCTTTCCAATCCACTCGATGGCGAACGTATTCCAGGTAATTTATACGCTGATATCGTATGAATTCGAATTCAACAGAATTTCTTACACAATATTTCAGTCTGTAACTCAATATCGATTACATATTTTTTTAGGAACTGTTGGTACCCCATTACCAGGAGTGGAGGTTCGTATTACGAAACCAGGTGCAGGCGAGGGTAAAGTTTTGCTGCAAGCGTCGTCCAAAGGAGTGCAAAGTCTCACTGGATCATCGAAGGACATCAGTGGGAGTCTCGAAGTCAAAGGAGACGGTGTTTTCAGTCGATATTGGAACAGGCCTGAAGCAACTAAGAAAGAATTTACAAGCGATGGATGGTTCAAAACTGGTAATGAACGTTTCAATGAATATTGAAATTGAATCACTGGGGATATAATGATCAAATTCCAGGAGACACTGTACAGTACGAGAACGGCGTGTTTAAAATCCTTGGGAGAAGTTCGATAGATATAATTAAAACTGGGGGCTACAAAGTGAGCGCGCTAAACGTTGAAACTGAGATTCTTGGTCATCCCGATGTCCTCGACTGCGCTGTAGTCGGTATACCAGACGATACGTGGGGACAAAAAGTGAGTATTGCATTTTCAGCTAATTTTCTGACTGTTTCGTGAAGACAGTTTAAAATAACGTTGTTCGATGTTACAGATCGCAGCTGTTGTCGTACTAGAAGACGGCAAGGAGTTGATCTTATCCCAGTTACGAGAATTTGCGAAGAAATCATTACCGGACTACGCTGTACCCACAGTACTGAAGGTCGTCAACGTTATCCCAAAAAATGCTATGGGAAAAGTGAACAAGGTCGACCTTCTGAAAACTGTATTCCCTGAAAATAAAATATAAAAATTGAACGTATCAACCAATCCGCTGCTTTTTTTTTTATATCTTGATAAGCATTATACGTATAATTTGATCATCGCATTTATAGTAAACATTATTGATTGAAGTTGCATTTAGTTTTATTTGTCTTGATTTAAGTTTACAGAAATGATAGAATATCGCGCTATCGGTTTATACGTAGTACTAATTAATCCTTGTATACTCGTCGATCACCGTACTGAGAGGAATCCAGTTTATGTAATTAATTAATTGTACATACATACATAAGATGAATTAGACTATATCCATTGGTGAAACCTATCAATATAAAATATTTGGAAAATGAATTAAACTTGTATTCAGTTCAATTTACACTATTCGATACGGATCCAGCATGTACTCGATAATTGGACCCACATAATATCGCCTGGGGCGTTGAATTTCATTACCTAGGTATGTTTACCCAATTTTCAACCTAGCATTCAAAATTACCGCGTTAGTACGACCATTCACTGTCGGTAAAGAAAATGAACGTAAAATTCGCGCCTGTGACACGGCCACCCTGAAAACACCCGAAATGGTGCATCGAGGAGATCGAGGAGAAGAGAATCGGGCGAAGCCACTGATATACAGCGTGTATTCCCACGACTGAGCAGTCTGAAGTTGGCGAAAATCGAGAAACAAGCTTTCAGACTGTTCTGAACCAATCCAATTGTCTGGAAGCTCATTTTTCGATTTTCGCCAACTTCAGACTGCTCAGTCGTTAGGAATACACGCACGACTGAGCAGTCTGAAGTTGGCGAAAATCGAAAAACAAGGTTTCAGACTGTTCTGAACCAATCCAATTGTCTGGAAGCTCATTTTTCGATTTTCGCCAACGTCAGACTGCTCAGTCGTTCGAAATACACGCTGTATACACATATCAGTGGGCGAAGCAAGCCGATCTAAGCACTGATATGTGTATACAGGGTGAGTTATCTCCGGGTCTGAACGAGGGAGGG
>JAFFZH010013785.1:3158-107102 GCA_018420115.1 Euura saliciscinereae | reverse complement strand
GTTTTTCTCGGTGAATGTATGAAAATAATCGATGGAGACATGAATTGATTGCTTACCGTCGAGCTGGGGAATCTGGAGGGACAGATCCACGAAGAGGACAAAGACGGCGAAGAAGGCGAGTAGCTTCATGGTTCCCGATGCGAGGTGTGGATGCTCTGAATTGTAGTAGGTACTCGGTTACTGTGAAGATGATAGTCGGAGCACTGCTATTTATATCAACCGAACTTCCGGTTCGAAGATTAAAATTCCCATTCTCAGCAATAAAAAGCATCGTTTAGCCAGTCGTTATTCAGGAATTTATCGCTTCCGCGTAAAATTTTATACATTTCTCAGAAAAAAACTACACGACAGCTTTAGAGCCTCCGCACGACACGCGTGTCATTGGGAGCTCCACGTGGTAAAAATAAGAAAAAATATATGTGGTAAACGATCTCACTGTCAGGATTGTAAGCAAATTTTCAAGGTACCCTGGCGTGTTATCATACGTCGTGGCTGAGCGAGATACAGGGGATCGTCAAAATTATGTATAAAAACTATATTTCTGGTCATAAGGAAGTAGACAGCTGTGTTTTACGACGATCTACGATTAACGATTGTCCTGACTTCGGTACAACGCATGCCGCATTGTCGTGCGGCACGAAACACTCGTCACCACCGATTGCAGTCACGAGTACGGATAACTTATTTTTATGGTAATTTACTTATCAATTGTTCATCGCTGCATCTTACTCTCCATTCTTCCGTCTATTGACAATCTTATTTTTATTGACAAAAGATCATGATTCGTAGTCGAAACGGTTTGGGTGAGTACTTCGAAGAGTGCCAATATATTTTCCTGGCAGACAGGAAGTGAGGCTACATGTGGAAAAAGGTATCATTAGCATTGCTAATTTATTTTGCTCTTCGCGCGCCTTGATCGGGATTGATAACTTTTTTTTTACATCATTGGTTGATAATCCAAATTGCAGGTGTTACCTTCTCTGGGCCGCAATTCCCTTCTCTGTACTTTGCTGAAACTCACACTACTGTCTTAGAACATGATAAAAAAGATTGTGCCAAAGTTTTATTGAGGTTCGTTGAGCAGAAACAGAGTCACGTTTGAAAATCAGTCATTTTGGCAGTCGGAACGTGGATTTCGGAACGTAACTTCTTCTCCCCATGTCGAACTTTTTACTAGAGACAGTAATGAATTCTTGTAGGATGGAATCCTCCGGAACGAAAAATTGACTCTGTTGATGTTACTTCATTAGTGTTCTCATTGTCAAATTCCGTCAGTCCAATCGCAAGCTTGAGCCATCGCTTTTTTTCAGAACCTGTGCTTATGGATGCAGCCGGATCGAGGTTTCTTGGTCGGAAAGGCGATTATACTCACCCAAGTTTTTTTTACCATGCAAGGGAAGAAAACGATTGCAAATATCCAAAGATGTAAATTTATTCGTCACATTACAGCTAGACGTCCTAATATTTCAAACCTTAGTCCATGGTCTGTTGAACAGTGATTTAACTTGGTAATAACAAAATACGAACATGGTTATGCAGTTTCTTATAACAAGTGTAATAAGTTTCTTTAATAAGGTGTGGCACGATTTTCATTCAGCACAGATGGGTCCACCACAGCATTTTGGATATGTTTTAGAATTGTCCGGCACTTCATATCCCAATTGTTTTCCTTCGGCACACCGATAAGTACCACACCTGGAAAATAAGATATCTCATAGTGAAGGAACAAAGGTAAAAAATTTAACAATTATTCAGATGTGGAAAAGGTGGCTGTAGGTGGAAGAATCGGACATACCCTTTTCCAGTGATCCTGGCTGGTCCGTCGCATGTAAAAACTCCGCAGCTGTTCGACATTGAGCCAGTCAGCACGAAATCCGGTGGGCAGTTAACTGTAGCCAGAATTACAAATTTTCGAAAAGTTTGTAAAAACGTTGAGTGAGATACTCACCAAGTTTTGGGATTTGTACCGACAGATCCACCAAGAGCAGAAACACGGCGAAGAATGCAAGGAGCTTCATTATGTTTCCACTGTAAGGACTTACCGAATGGAATCGTGGTCGGTCACTGAATGGCCAATCGCCACGGTACGGGTATTTATACGGACAGCGATTCAAATACGAAGACTATAATACGCAAACATACAAAATATTACCACATCGAGAACGATGAGCCACTAGCCGGTTGTTATTAAGTGATTAACTGCTTTAATTTGCCCGCAATCACGTGTCATCGAATACATTGGTAAACTGGAGACTCGGTGTGTCCCCTACTGAGGTCGTGAATGAGGAAAGATTGCAGATATCTGCAGTCCTGTTCAATTGCTTAGCAATATAAAGCTGTGTTTGGTCAATCCTCCTATAACGCTTACTTATACTGTCTGAAATCCAAGATCGAAGTTCCCATGCTTGAAAAAATGACCTTATCAACAGTGATAATTAGAGTGACGGGCGGATTTGTTTATAACAATAATTCCCTGTTGCGAGAAATTACGAATTGATTAGCATTCTCGGAACAGCATAGTTTTGCGCTATAATAATTATCGAGTTATCGCGCTTCAGTTGGAAAATCAGCTGAATCGAATGAAGCAATCTTTCTGAGAACATTATCCGTGCTTGTGTAAGACGGCGCGGGTTTGAGTGAACTTGAAAGTAATTTAATCTGTCCTGCATATCGACGATATCTCTCCGAATTTATATAGGTACTGTAGCAAAGTTCTGAGAATCTATATTCATTTGTCAAATTACAGGCATATCTTTGTCGATTCGGTGTTGCGTGTTAAAACATGAAACCGAACGCTCGCAGTTTCGGATGTACCGTGAGTCATCTCGTTATTTATCTGGAATTTGTACTGTTGGAAGTTACATAGACGTGTCTCAAACATCTGCGCAAATTGGTCCGCCGCAGCAATCCGGATACGTTTTCGAATCGTCCGATTCTTTGTATCCGAGGTATCTGTTCGAATCACACTCCCAAGTGTCGCAGCTGAAGAAAATACGACGCAATTGAAAATGAAAATCGAGGACACCAAATAATGTGGGGGCTGTGCAGAAGGAGGCTGGAAGACACAAAGCCTCGATACTCACTTGGCAGAAAAGATCGCGTCTGATTCATCACAGGTAACGGTTCCGCATTCGTTCGCCATCGAAATCGAAAGCACAAAATCATCCGGGCAGTTGACTGAAAATCAATATTGAAGACGAGTTGAGAACACGATGCGCTGCTCCACATGCAAAACTTGATTGCCCACCTACCAAGTTTTGGAATTTGTACAGAGAGACCAACGTGAATGATAATCACGGCCAAGAATGCGAAGGACTTGATTGTCGCAGAGAATGCAGAGGTACTTGCCTCAAGATACGCGATCAATCACTGTTCAACCGATCGTCCGACTGTACTCATATTTATACTGTCAGAGATACGAGCGCCAAGATTGTGTCGATACACGACACCATCAACAGCTATGATGAAGAACAAACACAACGCGTTGTTGCTCGGTCATTTATCGACTTCGCACGAAATCATTAGCATATTCTTTCTTTGAATACTGAACACCTCAAGGTTATTTGTATCTGTTTTATCATTCATAAAATTACAGGTGAAGGTATGTACATAAGGTTTGTTACTCAGTCTGTTCTTGGACTGTGATTTATTTGACACAGATCCTCGGTATCGATTTCTTTGGCAATTATTTGTTGCTATTTAATCTGCACAGATTGGTCCACCGCAGCAGTCTGGATATGTTTTAGAATCGTCCGACTAAACAGTACAAATTGTTTTCCAGGGGAGATGAGATAACTGCCGAATCTGAAGACAAGACGAGTATAGGTGGAGACATAAAAAAAGTAAGGAACATGGCAAGTACGTGGGTGTATAAAATGTATAGAATCTTTCGATGCTTACCCCACTCCAGAAATCTTATTTCCACTACACGTGAAAACTCTGCAATGGTTTGCCATCGAGTGGGCAGTTTTCTGAAATTCAACGTTATACGGGATGAAGTCTTTGCGAGGTAGGTTCGCTTCTACTCCAAGGGCGAATAATGAATGAAGCCCGACCCGAAGACCATTATTCTCGTATTCGGACAAAGAATGAGTAAACTGACCACTTCCAGTTTCGGATATTGCAGAGATAGATTCACGAACAAGAGAAACACGGCGACGAATTCAATAGACTTGATGACTGCAGAATGTCTGTTCGCGATAGAAACCTTCTATGACTGGCGATAGTTTCATTAGGCGATGGGACCCTGACAAACGACCTTTTGGACCTCGCGGCAATGAAAACAAGCTAATTTTTGGTTCCCGGAATTCTACTGCTTGCGGCATTACTGTAGGTATGTTCAGCTGATTTGGAACCAACGCGAATTAAAAAATGTCCAGATAATCTTTTCTTTATACAGCAGCCTCGGAGGTTTCGTTTTCAGTTCCCCGGAAACCACAACAGATCTTTGCTCTAATGAAATTATGGGGGGATGATTGAGAAATATAACCTGTGCTCTGCGTCCTGAATAAACGCTATCTGGAGAATTGAATCGAGGATGAAGCAAGGAATAGTGGTTTAAAAATAGCGACCATTTCACGTGATTTCTCGAGGGCACGAAGAGCTTGAGATACGGATTCGCTGACCGAGGTTTCAGCAATCGTGTTCGGTTGTTGGTGGTGGTTGTCGACTGTGTCAATACGAGTTTCAGAGCGTCAGCCAATCATCGAGTTTGGCTCAAGTAGTGGGTCAACAAGCATCCAAGAGCCCGGTCCGCGGCTATCTCCTCTCCTCTCCTCTCCCCTCCTTTAATCTCCTCTTTTCCCGACCACCTATCGTATCAGGGTATGAAAGGTCACAAAGAACCGATCTCAATTAGCTAAACTCGCTCGATATTCCTTTATAATTTATTACCATACACTGCAGCGATACAAGCATCATTTCATACATTGGTTACTCGATTCTTCGACTACCCCTATCGTGTGAAACTGTACGTAACGATCAGCGTCGCGGAACTTGTCCCATAAATTTTGTCTTGTTTTTCGTACAAACGTGGATAAAACCAGGTCACGTGGGTCGACGGGCACTCACGCAGATCACGTATCCACTCCGTTTCGTCCCTTTTCTCCTCTCATTATTCCTCGATTTTGTAGAACCAAATCGGCATCGTGCGTTATTCCGTATTTTGTTTCTCCTCCTTCTCCTTCACCCATCCAAAGTCCGTTTAGAAAATCGCTTGTTTCCATCAGCATCAAGACGACCGCACGGATTCGATCCTCGTGACGTTGTTGCCGGTCAGATTGACTTGAACGTAGTGATCGATGCCGTTGAGGGCGCCCTTTTGCACCGTGTGTATCCGGTTTTCCGACAAGTCGAGAAACCTGAGACTTTGCAGGTGGGCGAAGGCTGCGTATGGCAAGAGAGTGATTTGATTACGGGCGAGCAGCAGAGTTCTCAAGTTATTTAAACCCCGAAAGGACCCCCGGGAAACAACGTTCGCGTTGTGGTCCTGAAGCGCGGTAATAGCATCCAGCGAAAGATTGACGTGAATGGTTGAAATCCTATTACCCGACAGGCGCAAGGTCTTGAGAGATCGAAGACCGAGGAAAGCGGCGTCGTCGATGGCCTCGATAAAATTATTCCCCAGGTCTAGTTTCTCGAGGGTACGAGCCCCGGCGAAGGCGTCCCTCGGCAGGCGAACCAGTTTGTTGAACGCGAGGAAAATATCCCTGAGATAAGGAAGATCCTCGAACGCGTGACGGGGCAGGACGGATATTCCATTAAAGGCGAGATAGATCCCCTCTATTCGGTGGACCGCGCCGAAGCCCCGGTCCTCGATGTGGGTTATTTCGTTCTCCCCGAGATGCAGCCATTGCAGATTGCGGAGACCGCGAAACGTCGAGTCGTTGACGCGCCTGATGCGATTCCCCCTGAGGTACAGCTCCTTCAATTCACCGAGTCCGTCGAAGGTTCCGTCTTCAATTTGCCTGATCAGGTTCCTCGACACGTCCAGATGCAGGAGCCCGGCCTCGAGGCCCCGGAAGGTGTATTCGCGCAGATTGGCTATCTCGTTATCGGCCAGATGGAGCTCCTCCAGTTCCGGACTGTGCTGGAACGCGCCGACTTCGATCCCGATCACGGAGCTGTTGTCGATTACTAATTTCCTCAGATTCGCGAGTCCCCGAAAATTAGTTTCCCTCAGACGTTGACCGATGTGGTTATTCGAGAGCAGCAATTCGGCGACGTTGACGCATTCCGAGAAGGCCCCGTCCGCGATACCGGCCAAAGGCGCGTCGCGGATGTCCAATATCCGAGCCCTGGCATCCGTCACGCTCGTCAATACACCTTCGACTACGTTTAATTTGTACCCGATAACCGTCTGAGCCTCGGCCCCACTGCCGCAGTGGACGGCGAACGCGCTCGCGATCAGCAAGAAACAATTCCACTCCACGTATCTCTCCATTTCGTGAAACTGAAATGGACGAGATAGTCAATGGCTCGGTACGATTCTACGACTCACGGTTATCTCGTTGACCCCATAGCCCCGGCTCTATCTCGGACGTGTTTAATTACAGCTCGAGACGTACGTCGGCGGAGCTGGTGTCTCGCGATGAGCAGCGAGCGCCGAGTACGAGCCGGGAATGATCGTTGGGATTCGGAGGTATTTTCTTATTCACAGAAGGAATATAGCAGCGGATAAAGCCGGAAAAGTGAAAGGGCTCATATCCGATGCTTAAATACCGACGTGACCCCAAGGAAATCAGGAGCGAGTCCTGAGAGTCAGGAGACAACGGGACCTTGGATCTTGGATCTTGGATCTTGGATCTTGGATCTTGGAATAACGGCGAGGAACCGCGAGGAACGAAACGGAAAGAAGCCGACTGCGTTCATCGCGTAATTCAATTCACGACCATGTTAAATTCATGTCTCGCAGGGTAGAAAGAACGAAACGTATAAGCCGGGGTACGGGACGCGCCGTAACAGCCGAAACTGTGTCTCTCCGCGCCCTTATTCCGTCCCCATCCCCGTCCCCCGCCCTTGCTTATATTCTTGATACATATATCGTTACGGGACGTCCCCAGGCGTGGACCAATAACGAATTCAGACCGGGCCCGGAAAGAGTTCCGAATTTAGAAGAGTTTCGACCCGGTTCTGTCTCCGACTCTTTGTCAATTTTAAATTTTAAATTTTCAATTTTCAATTCACTCTCCCGGCGCGATGAATCTATAACCCTTGGCTATGCGAACGCGGAGGGCAGAGGGCACCTATAGTTTCTTCGGAATCGATTCTAAGCTTTTCCGAAGTGGAAGAATATAAATTTTCATTTCGAACCTCCCGCCCAACCCCGGGAATAACTCGCGGGAGGCCGAAAGTGCAGCGTTACGACGCCGATGGCGATGGCGATGGCGACGGTGAAAGGAAATCGCAAACTCAGACGTATCGCTCGCTGTAAAAATGTCACGCGGTGATATAGGTAGAGGGAAACTCACACCTGGCTATTCGAGATTCGAAAACAATTTCAACGGCTGAGCCGAAGGAGCGAGGAGTGGCTCAGGTTAGAGCGCGGTAGGGGTTGTAACCGAATCGAGTTTCTTTTTCAAATTATAATACGAATTTATGTATCTTTGCGGAATTCATTCGCCCCGTGGTTTATCGCGAATGAAAGCGGGGATAGAACGTGTCGCAATTCGGGCTGGAAGAGGCGACGTGGGCACGGACGTGTCCCTGACACACGAGCGTGTACTTTTAACAACGTAACTTTTGGTTTCGATCAAGTTTCTTAACGACATGCCCACGGCGTTTAGTTTTACAGGGGAGTGAAAAATGGCAAGAAATAAAGAGTATACTCCGTTAGGACACAACTTTTCACCTATCAACGAAACTTCCGAATGAAATTTATTAAAATCTGTACAAGTTGGAACGAGTTTTAGCCCCGCTGCACGCTGCACAGAGTATAACGTTAATAACGCGCTTCGTCGAATTCCGATCTTCCGACGTTGCGTCTGTGCGGTTGCATGTCCTCATAGACCAATAACTACGCGGCATAGCCGATGTTCCGTACCGTGTGTGGTGTATCTGTACCGTAAACCGAACGCATCCCTCGTTTTGCTCGTTAGCAATGACTTCAGGTTTCCCTATAACCAACAACAAGTTTCACGAGAGCACGCTCGCTGCACCGCGAGCGCTGCAAGGGGTGTCGAGGAATTAACAAAGACGCCGTGTCAAAGCGGGATGCTACAATTATCGCCAACGCCGCACTGCAACCTCTGCAATTTCTGCCCGGATATCGACCCACGATTCCACCAGGTGGATACCATTGGCGTAACTGCCGCAAATATCCTATTTTACCGGTATCGCACTTTATCAACTTCCGTTTCTCTGTTTTCAGAGTAGAGAGGAAGTTTTTCGAATCACCCCGAAAATCAAAGGTTGAGTTTTCATCGGATCTCCACGTTCTGAGGTCCAGAGTCCATCTCCGACTATTTTGAGTGTCACGTCTGGGTATGTGCATGTAGGTATGTGACTAAATTTTTGTTCCCGCGATATCTCGAGAACGAGAGCGCGGATTTCGATCAGATTGGTCCCAATCGACGCGGTTTTTCGGGACTCAGAAATGATTCGGTTCAGTAGTTTTTGAATTATTCAAATAACAAAATTGTAAAAAATACAATAAAAATTACGATATCTTGAAAACGGATCAACAAATTTCAATGAAATTTGATACCACATGTTTTTTCGTACTGCTGATCACGAACCTGAAGTCAGTTTTGCAAAATTTAATTCGGCTCATTCGATATGCTTAAAAAAATCTAAAAACTTTTCGATTTTGATAAAAATTGGTACTCGAACGTTTTTTTGGGCCACTAATCACGAATCCGAAGTCGGATCTGCGAAATTCGAAATGGCGGATCCAATTTTCTGCGAAAAATCCCTAAAAACAATCAAAATCTTATGAAAATTGTTACTCGAACGTTTTTCGAACCGCTGATCAAGAATCTGAGCTCAAATTTGCAAACTTCAAAATAACTGGAAACAAAATAAATAACGAGAAGTTCGAAGGGCTGGCTCATAGTCAGCCCAAACCTGATTGTTTTTAAGAGAAGGAGTCCAGGAATCGCACGCGGCGCATCGATTTATCCGAATATTTGCTCAGTCATTGTAGAATTTCCATACCTGAGGATTTTCCCGAGTACTGTGAAACGTTTATTCGGATCGTGCGTGCGTACACATCGACTGTTTCTATTCGCAGAAGTAGTAGAGCCTGCACCTTATCTTCTACTTTCCTGGAAGCTTGCGGATTCTTCGGCGATCGATTCAATAGCTCGACGTATGTTTCCCGTGAGTTATATATACTATACGATCATTTTTCAACTCTGAATAATACATCCCACCCCTGGGAGGATTGTACGCGTTTTTAAATGAACAGTATTTCATTCGATTCCAGGATAACCTTTTCACGCTGCATCCTCGGAGGTTATTTTATTTATCTCCGTTATTCATTACTTCGGCTGAACTGTGGAATTTACAAGTGAAAAATTGCCAGAAGTTAATCGTGCGAAATTTCATTAAGAAATTTCTTGAATACTCGGCAATTACGCCACTTGGACTCGGAGAGGTCTATAACTATAGTCAATTATCCCCGCAATTCCATCTCTCACCTACTTACATCCGTCTCGTATACGTGCATACGTACATGCGCAGAGTCGAACGCGACGAAATAAGATTACCGTTAAATCCACTGGGAAATATAATAATTCTGCGCTCCACGAGACATTGAAAAACGCAAGAAACATCTCGACCCGACAACTGTGCTTACACTCGCTGATTGAAACGGAACAAAGTAAGGCTCGCATCGATATACGGCCTCTATGAGCTGATCAGAAACAATAGAGCAGGACGCAGGTCAACAATCCCGCGTTAAGTGTGATCATCGGGTCGTCGAGAGGTATGCACGGTTATAATTCCTGCGTGACACGCCTGTCCCGTGATATCGTCAACTGAAGCAATCATCGTTACCGTTACCGCGAATTGCGTGGCTTTATCACACGCTGCAAACAATGGCTCGTTTTATTACGATCGCTGGACATATGACGTCACGTCCGGTTCGGGTTTATCAACGGCTAAAAAGGGGCGAATGGATCGGACGCACGGACTCTCGCTGCTGCTTCTGTTATATCCTCACGCCTGTATATTATTCCCCAGTGCACCATGATCTATACGCGGTTCCCGCTGCAAGGGTCGAACTCTAATCTCTCGAAAAATTGCTACGTTCTCACCGTACCCCGAGTAGCGACCGGAGGACAAAGGGAGCGAAAGAGAATCCCTATACTCGGCCAGGATTGGCAAAGGGCGAAATAATGTTGTGCCACGCGATCAGTTCCGAGAATTCATTTCTCCCAACCGCAGCAGCGTACTCGGGGAACTCATAAAACTGTTCGTTGTTGCATCTGTTGCAATTTGCTGAAAGTTTCCGTAACGAAGGGAATTCCGGAACAACTGTAACCTTCGGGACAATAGTTGACCCGGAAAACTTCCGTTGGTTTAATTAATTGTTGTCTCGGATTCAATTTGTGCTCGGGTTTCGAGAAACTGCGGAAAAAAACCGCCGAGGTCAGTCTTGCAGATACGGTGGGTCCCAAACCCTCCGGGATCTCGTTTAGTTTTTTCTGTTACGTTTTCATACCTGCCTAGCCAGTATTGGAACAGTAACGACGATTCTTTCTTTATTTCCTTTCCCGTCGTGTCTCCTTCTGTTTTTTCTTTTCTTTCTTCGTTTCATCTTCTCTTTAAAAACAAAGGGAATACACAGATGAACGCTCCGCTGGGATTACGAGGAGCGTTTTGTTTATCCGCAAACAAGTTATAAAAGTATTTGCATGCCTACCAAAGGAGAAGATTCGCTTGGGACATCGCAGCTATTCTCTATGTTTTCTCCTTTATACGGTTCTTTTTTGCCTGCTTTTTTTTCATTTTCTTTTTTTTTTTATTGTAAATCTAGGTACCCAGCCAGTCGCGGCTGTTTGCACGGTCGAACAATGTTGCCTACGGTACGATAGCCAGACAATAATAAGTTGCTCTGGGAATTCGGTACAAAGAAAATATCACATTCTGTTTGACGTCCCGACGTTTCCGCACCTGGAAACCCCCTCGAGCCGCGGATCGCGGAGGGAAGAATGTTAAGCACAGGAGCAAAGTTCTCTCCTTGTTTGTTTTATCGTCAGTATTCATTCTTGACAGCGGCAACACCTCGACTACTATCCGGCAACACTTGAACCGGATTGCTACGAGCGAAGTTTAACAGTTTCCGAAAGTTCCGCCATCCATACCAGGGAATTCCTGCACCCTCGAACGGTCAGATCACCGGAGGCAACAAACTCGACAACCGCTTAATGTGTCCGGAAGTAAACTTTTGCCGAACCGTGGCTCACTAAATAAATGTTAACCGTTAACTTACCCGCGGGTCGGTCTATCAGCGGCTGTGAACCCTCTGAGTACGAGAAAAAAGTAATAAATCCACGATGGGAGCTACCACACGTATTTAGATTAATTCTTGAGTATAGGTTCGGGCGGAACGGCCGCGGGTAAATGTTTTCTATTCAAATTTTCTCCACTGGAAAATAACTTGGAGGGTAAGTTGGTATTTTCTGAATATAAATTGCGGACAGCGTCTTCGCGGACTTATGTATCCCGGCCCACCCCATCCGCATCTCTTGGCCGCTGGGGTCACGAGGGATAAAAGGAACCGCTCGACCGTGGCAGAAGTAAGCGACATCTAAAAGCTCTGATTGTGGGCCATTAAAGCCAGGATTTATTCGATTTCGCTGAGTAAGTTGTTGACGTAGAAAACCACAAGCCCGCATATTTCTCATCCATATTTCGTCCTCGCGTTGCTCAAGACCCGAACGATTCCGCTCGGACCGTGGAAATATCCCGAGATTGAGATTGAGATTGAAATTGAGGCAGCCGAGAAATGCAGTTAGCGAGTCTTACGCGACATTAACCCACATGAGGACCTCCGGCCCCTCGTACTCGTTGGTAAATACTTGCCTCGGAACTCGGACAGGGCTAGAGAAACGTCCGGCCAAGTCGGAGAGACGAAGTTTAGCCACAAACTACGAGTTGAAACGACTTTTTGAGTGCCGCACAAGCGGCTCCTTAAATATTTTTTTCCCTCCTATTTCTGTAATATTTTCTCCCATACGTGCACCGTCACAGAAACGTGAGAACCGCCTCGAAGATGAGGTCAAGACCTGCGGTTATCCAAGTGTCGCGACGTATTCTTCCGAAATGAAATTCAGTACTTGTGTATTGACCCTGGTTTTGAAAGCCGGCTTATCTGCGTCGGCAAATGGTTTCGTTCAAGCTCAATGGCATCCGGTGCATCGAAGCGAGGCTGCGTACGTCCCATGATCGAACATTATTTGCACAGAATTTCTCATTGTCGGTGGGAAGGAGATAGCGAAATGGCCCGCCTGTCCGGGTGCGGGAGCGAAACGTGTTTAGTGCATCGACCTGAATCGACTAACAGGAACACACGTCCACCGCGCACCGGCAGGATTTGATCGCGTAAGTGTCTTAATCGCGGAGTCGGTCGTGGCCGGCGGGTGGAGGCAGACAAATAGTTGCCACGAGGTATTGGTACCCGGTGCCCGGTGCCCTGCCAAAGCCGGGTATAACTCAGACCACCTGATAGTTTCATTACCTACTCGACCGAGCTCGTTCCATGGCGGTAAACCTCTTCCAACGTGCTCGCTTTTCTCACCAGAAAAGGATCCAAGGAAGTTTCTCGGGGAAGATGCCGCGAATACAAGCCGTAGTTCCGTTCTGTTCTTGGATGTCCGGAACTAACGATTCATTCTTTCGGCTTTCATTATTTTTCCTGGCAAATATCGATCACCCGGCGTGTCTCCGACGTGTTAATAATCCCGCGGGGAAAAGCTCGCTAGTCTCGAGAGGTCTAAAGTCGAGATCTCTCCAGACGTGGCTCCGTCGGGACGCCAGGCGTCGTTGAAAGAGTTTTAAGTAGCGTCTACCGACCCGGCCGGCTTTACTTAGCCTCGAAATATACAGTACCTTCTGAATTGCTGACCTCAACTACCCCGAGTAGACAGCTCCGACTCTGAGGGAGGTCGTGGTAAAGCTCTGGTAATAACGGGTGATACGGTTACTGTTATTGTTTTCGAGAACTGCAGCAGCGGCTGTAACACCGGCACATGCGAGGCATTACATACGTTGCGGCTTGAATCAGACGAAGCCGAGTCCGCGAATGTGACGTAACGAAGGTGATGAGGTTCGTTTGTTCTTTAAAAGCTCAACAGAAATTAGGGCCAGAACGGTGGTTGATGCGAGAGCAACGGTACACAGGGACGTAGCGGTTGATGGGCAGGGAATAACGTTTGATGTGGTTCCGCAGGGGATTTCTCGGCCATGTTGAAATTGCCCAAAACTTTAGGCGGAGCCGCAGAACCTGTGTATTTCACTTTGGTTAAAACGCGTGCTTTTAATGCTCGCGAAACCCATAGGAGTTATGAAAATATGAATGATATTCAAGTTCAGGCTTTTTTTTTATCAGGAACCCCCGGATCGAGCCTTAGGTGCACACCATCCATCAAAAATGCCTCCCTTTGATATCGTGTGTCCGTAAATATTTCTTTTTCCGTAGGCAATATCACTGGCGAAACTCTTTTCATCTTCATATTATTACCGAACAAATATTAGGAATAGAGAGAAAATGAAAGGGAAAGCGGCATATTTCTCCAATCGTCGCACTCCGCGCTCCTGGAGTGATTAATCAAGATTCTACCAAACGGTGGCGAATAATGCTGAGTGATATTCTCACGGTCTGTGCCTTTCGATAAGGATATTAAATTCGTACCCAATTACGGCCATTAGCCGAGATTACTGCAACGGAACGACGTCGTTGGACGGCTGAACGAATCAACGATACAAAGACACCGAAGACGTCACACACCGGTGGAGTGTTACCAAACGGCGCCGGCGTGATGCTCATCAAAACTAAGTTTGCCTCGTACAATTAAAGTTGAAAGGACGCGAGTTGGCAGCTGTGACGCGGCACGTCTAACTCGGAAAGACGTAGCGGCACCCCTAACCCTAACCCAGAAACTCTTCCGATCGTGAGTTACTCCGAACCACCTTCGAGCTCGCTGCCATTCCGTGATCCACCTGGCACCGGGATTTGCGATGTATTACCACCGAGGCTTAGGCCTCCCGCGGAGTAATTTGTCCCCTCGTCGGAAAAGTCAGAACCCACCCCTGGCAGGGTGGGAACGAAGGAATAAGCCAATCAGTCGATTCTCCTCTCTTATCAATTACCCACACACGTCGACCTCATGCCTGTTTTTACGAGTCTTTGGACGGTGTGTTTAAGTGAAAAGTTCCGAAAGGGCGGCCCGCCGGAGTTTCTTTCCGGCTTGTTTTCTCTTTCGTCAACCGCGGCTTGATTCTTCTTCTTCTTCTCCCCCGTCTCGTCTTGTATGGATAAAATAAAATGTATTATTCATCTGCGAAGATCCACCGACCTCTGACACCCGTTCACTTTCAGGCGCAGTTAATTATCTTCAGATACCATCATCGCTTACCGGTAACTCATTATCGGTTACTGGCTCGCTAGGAACACGCCGAGAAAGAGCTGATGAGTAATGAGGATAACTTCGCGGGGGGCCAACGCCGCGCCTCACGAACTTTATTTGGCCAGGGGAAAAAAGGAAGAGGAGATGAGAATCGGGAGCTCGAATAACCCTGTTACCGCGGCTAGCATCGCTATCGCCTATTATCTCATTCGCGAATCATCATCCGGGAGGAATTAATGAAAAGTGAGAAAAGAGCGGGTGGCAATCTATTCTCGTCGCTGTGGTATTATAGCAGCGGCAGCAGCAGCGAGGAGGAAAAATCGTTCCATGTAAGAAAGGCGTATAAAACGTTTACTGACGTTGTAAACGTGGGAGACGGGGCGAAGGTACTTAAAAGCAACAATTGCGACTATCTCCGGTTTTCGCAGTGTTTTTGTCGAAACGAGGTACAGCAGCTATACCACCTAAGCCGTGAGGGGATTTTCCTGAAAAGTTTTATACACTTTTCCACAGCGTTCACGCGGGCATGAACCTTGACTGAAGGGACTTTTTCCAAGATCAAGTCGGAAGGTGGGCGAAGATCGACGTTTCTACGAGTGGATTGATTTGTGGGACCGGTGCCTGCCACCGGATTGGGGGATTGCCGAAGGAATTGGGATCACATCAAGGAGGGACTTTAGTTAATGCCCTTCTGATCCAGGATTACCCAGTCTCCGATATCGCTACCCCTCGGGATATTCGGAACCCCGAAGGTCCTGGTACCGGACTTACATCCGGCCCCCGGCTGCCTCGGGATTTAACATTTTTCAAGACGCTGCGCCGCTCTCCGACCTCGCGATCGGACTTGGAATCACTCCATCGTCGGCCGCATCTATAGTAGTTCAGAGATCCTCCTTCGAAAAATCGCAAGGAAATTACTCGCGACTCGGGTTTGGACGGACTTAACAAGTGTCCGGCTAATAAGCGGGCGAGATAAGCCTCCTGACAGCTGAAAGAGACAGATCCGATATCCTCGCTCGCAGCTGGCGGATCGGTTGCGCGATTCCATCATGCACCGGACTAACGAACCCTTCTCAGAACCCGGGGTGGATCTCAATGGGCAGAGAGTCTCGTCTGTCACTTAGGAGAGCAACGCGTATCTCTGGCGGGGTAGCTTTAGGAAGGTGGGAAGGTGTTTGAAGCGTTGGAGTTGTAACGGAAGAAGAAATCCTGCCGGAATTTCTTGTCTAGTGATAACATAGAGGAAAGTGGGCAGGGCGCGAGTTAAATATTCAGAGGAAATACTCTCGGAGAGTAGGTAGAGTATGGTGTAAGTTGAGTGTAGTCGGCGGGTCTGATTCGCTGATGGATCTGGGAGTTGCGGCTTCCTCCTGCGGGACACCCATTAGCCGCGACAAACTTGGGGTCTTGTTTTCAACGCACGTCCATGACTTTGTGGGATTCGGTATGACAGGGCGTAATTACACCCCTCGAAAGTTTTTCAGGCTTCCGTATCCAGGCACTCGAAACTAACAATTATTAGATTTCGGTGACAAAGGTCGAAGACGAGACGCGGGGACCGGACGGTATCAAAAGAATTTCGAATCGGTTTACGAGAGGCTCGCTCCTGGCGCACGAGGCACGTAGGGACCGAGGGGTATACCTATAGACGATGATTACGGTACGGTTAGGATCAGCTGATGAAGAGTTATGCTGTCATACCGGAGCTCGAGGATAGAATGTCAGGCTGAAACCTTTGATCCATAAACTATGCAGCCCGGGACGTGCGAGTACGTCTGGCGGCTCTCGAAACCAATCGAAAATAATTTGGTCAAATATTCGGTCGGGGATTCGGTAGATTAACGACCGATAGCCGCCCCCTTTCCCAGCTCGTTGGTGTATCGCGTGCAACGCGGCACAGAAGAGAAGGCACGCAAGATCTAATCGAGGAAGTATGGTTCCGTTGCTGCAGGAAGTAAACTCAAGATTACTACTTTATTGATTCTATACCCGCGGTGTCTCCGCATCCGAGAGAAATTTTTGTAATATTATTTTTGTCTAGAGCCTTAAATCTCATGGCCCGAAGGTGGTTTGAAATAAACTTTACGTTTCCGAACGGTTTTGATTTATCATCGTAGGAAAGTGTGCGAGTCTCGGTACTCGAAGAGCTGCATAACCGCGCGTCTGGAACGTCTCTATCGTTGCACCTGAAGGAACTGTCCGAGGCGAGGCGAATCCTTATCGAAAACGTTCTCGTACAGTCCATGAAACAAGAGGTATCCGATGCATTAGCCACCGTGGGGTAAACTATTGCCTCCGGATAACTAGATTTTCCAATGGTGCCGTAGCTCTCTCCGGGTCTTCGCGAATAGTTCGCGTCCGCCCAACCCCTGCTGGAATGGCACGCGAAGTATAACCGTGGATAAGATACCGCGCGCCGCGCCTGCACGCTTAACACTTGAATGCCTCGTGACGATGCATTGAGGAGAGACCAGGAGCGGGCCGAAGCTGCCAAGAGACCACGGTGCAGAGCTCGCTTAACGAACGGTATAGAGTTACTCGGAGATTACCACCCCCGAAGATTCACCTTCCGGATTGTATGCTCCGGATAACGAGCCGGATTTAGCGTTCCGCGTGCTGCACATGATCATTCAATTTCCATTCGATAATTAAGAGTACCGGGGTCCCATGTTCGCAGGATACCGCGATAAAGATTCCGATAAACTCTCGCCGCGGTATATTTTACCGGGGTGAAAACAAACTTTTCACTTAACTTGGGCTCATTTGAGTCTACCTCGGAAGTGCCCCTCGGTGTGGTATATCGGTCGGTGTAAGTTATTCCGGTGAGTTCCTGTTCTACAATACTCTGCCCCGCGGCCTCTATAAACCGGACCCGTTGTTTACCATGCCGGGTTGGAGCGAATGCTCGACTCGACGCGAAGAGGAATCGAATTTCCCAATGTTACGTTGAGTGGCCGAATTTCCTGGGATTGACAATCGAGAGTGGAGTTTGAAAAAAATTGACGGAGGAAGATTTTCGGACGCGGAGTCATGGGTCCGTTTGCGGAAGTATGCTCGGCCCATAAATGCCAGAAGTTTAGTTATTTACGGTGTACCATAAGTTAAGAACAACTACTTTTCCGCGACGTATTTATTTGTTATTCCGCGTGGGTATAACTGGAGCGGGCACATAGTAGTTCAGAACCGTTATTTACTGGCTTTTGTGTAACGCTGCGGCTCGCGGCTCGCGGCTCGCGGCAAGACTGCAATAAATATGCATAATCGCATAAAACGAGACGTCCCGCTTCTGGGTGGTCTTGATATTACGCGAAAGAGGCCGCTGTCGCTGCACCTCTTCCGCCCGGCACTCTGCCAAGTACCAGGAAACTACTTAACGAATAATTAAAACCATCTGAAAAGTTTCCTCTGCCATTTGGGGACCGAACTTTTCCCGCTTCGTCAACCTCGCTTTTCGATCACCGGAAGCAAAAGAAATCACAAAATTCGCACACTGCACGTATCAGGCGTCAGAGTTGAAGATGTAATCGGTGCTCAGTCATGCCGGAATGCTACGCTATCGAGTGTCAATAATTGGTACGGAACGTGGCGAATATGTTATATGCGCGACGGCGACGTAATTGCGCGTAGGCAACTATAAATTATAACACTTATGTTCTTTTCTTCCCGCATCATGGACCGTCCGCGGTGTACGACTGTGGTAGATTCGGTCAGACGATATCCCACACATAACGGGCGTCGGGATTATCGGGTTTATCGGGTTTATTGTATCTCCGGCGGTATCGAGACGGAACTATTAGCCCTGCATAACGTCCGGGTAATTATGCAGCACCCCATCAGGAGGCGATCACGGTCCACTTGGCATCGACGTGTTCGGGTTGCCATAACGGATCTGGGTCACCCAATTACACGGCACATCTACGATCCAGGATCTAGAAAGCGGAGGAATTAATCTGTCCCTCCGCATAGGTAGTTTGGAGGGTCTGTGCACGACCGGTATGTATATACCTACATACCAACTAACGGTCCATAGTCTCGATAAAACGATATCGTTATCGGTAGAGATTCTGACACGCGGCCTGGACGCGGTCGCGGTCGGGACATTCGGGCACAATATTCATTAGGGCCTCTCTTGTTCGGATGATGATGATGGCCTCGGAAATATCCGCCCATTCTTTCCTTTATCCCTCTTCCCCACCCCGGTTCCTTTCTATATTTCAAGTTTATGGCTCGTAAGAATGGAGATGTTCCAGCCGAAGGCTTACATTTAATTTGCATTGATGACAAAGAGCGTTGATTATACAATTTTAATGAAATCGCGCGCCGCCGCCCTCGAGGTAGGTGGTTAGAGGTACTCGGCTCATTTTTTTCATTCCATAGTAGTCGCGGAGCCGGCTGGGGGTCGGCGTTTCTGCACCGGAATCAGACCCGCAGCTGGAGAGTAAGCTGTGTAAAGTAAACTTTGCGAAGAGGTGCCATTAAGCGAAACGCAAATTTACCCAAAATAGACACCCAAAAGAGCCCGTTGCTTTGTTTCGAGGCTAGACATTCGCGGGAATCCCGTTTCCTCATTCCTCTTTGTTGCGATAAATAATGGATAGGAAATTGATTCGTTTAATTCGGGAATTCAGATTCAGAGTTCAGACGGCTGCAGAGTATCGGACCGATCATTATCCCGGTGTAACCTCGTTGAATTCCGAGTCGGAATGTTTGCACAAATCCCGAGAAGATTCCTCCGATATTTATGTTGGCGGTTACCTAGTTCAGACCTCAGTTGCAATGCAAATTACTGTTTATCAGCGGGCAGCATTCGAGCCCAAGCAAATTGTAGCGCTGGGTCAGGCTAGGCAGTTGGTTAATTTATATCGTCTGGTGGTTCTATGCGTAGGTAATCCGGGACCCTCGTCATGCCGGACCCTGAGGAACTGGACTCGGGTCGAGGCGGGCGTTGATTTCGAAGGAGCTTATTTACTTACGCGTCTTACAACAACGCCGGGGTCTAATGCCGACGATAAGCTGATACAAATATAATTGGCCGGAGGCGCGAAATGCGGAATCGCGGGTAGAAATTATAAAATGAAGGGAGGGAAAGGGAGCCGTATACCCAACCCACTCGCTCCCGCAGAGAATTCAAATTGAATGAATTCCTATAAAATCCATCG
This sequence comes from Euura saliciscinereae, assembly GCA_018420115.1. Lineage (NCBI taxonomy): Eukaryota > Metazoa > Arthropoda > Insecta > Hymenoptera > Tenthredinidae > Euura > Euura saliciscinereae. The sequence goes on along the minus strand of JAFFZH010013785.1, from coordinate 87,373 downwards.
GGTTTATATACTCTCGCTGATGTACGCGGGCCTATGGGATTTGCATATCAGGCGAGTCGATAACGAGTTTACTTTTAAGTGCTTAATGGATGTTTGAAATGCAACATTATCGCCGGGAAGTGGGGTGATAATGTTTTGCATATCAAAGGGACACTTGGAGTGCAATAGCAGAACCAAATGGGCAGCGGATCCAGTCAATCTGGTATTTGAATCCTATCGAGCCTGTTTCTCCCGCAGTCGCCCGATTCAACGCGGGCTTCATTTTGTTCCCTTTCCTTCTCGCTTATTTTTACGCGCCCTGTCGCTCATCCATCATCCGTCACCCGGCATCGGTCGGTTTTTGCCGTATAATTGACACACCCCTGTTTACCGCCCGCGGCGTGTCCGCGACCGGAGCTGATTGTGAGTGTCGATCGACCGGTTAAAAATCGGGTGGAGAACAGGAAGCGACGTTCCTCCTATTCGCAGGGTTGATCGATACTAAATTATGGGTGGTTTACCGGGCACCGGAAGACGGGGAGGGCGAACAGGAATCTCTTTGTCGAAGCCGAAGTCAAAACAGTAGTGACGGCAAATATAGGGATTCACTTAACGGGCACTCTCGCGTTGAGCCGACGATTAAACCGATCAAACCCGAAGCCCCCGTCACCCCCGTTAAAATACAAACTTTGTCTCATCAAACAAACTCCGATTTGGCATAAAATCGTGGACCGAGGTTCCCGCGGGCAGCCGGTGGGTTAAATTATTCTCCGAAAGTTCGGACGTCCGAGAAAGTGAATTACAGTATTCATTAACGGTCGGTCTTACCATTTTCTCTTTTCACCCTAGCCGCGTTCGGTCCGAAGTTCATCCAATTAATTCACGAACTAGGAATTATAATTCACGATCACGCTCGCCGCTGCATAGCTGATAAATATTCTCGATAGCGTATCCCAATTAACTTGTTTGCCTACGCTTTGAAACTATCCATTACAACTGTACCGCCGGACTACTCCTGTCCCTCGGGGCTAAATTAGTAGGTGTTGAAAACAACGGCTTTTAACATCGGAACCTCGCAAACAGGTCTTGTCCTCCGAACCAACGCGGGGCAGATAAACAACGGGATAACAACGTTTTCCGCTCTGTTCGACTCTCTCAAAGTCGTGATAATTGTCCTGGAAAGAAAAAAATCGTATCATCATATCATATATATAACGGTAAAGTACCTTTACATGATTGTATGTCCGGATTAACGGATGTCCAGAAAATTTCTGAGTTCTAAAGCCTCCGTCACGTTCTCATCATTCATCATCCATAATTACGTATAATATATAAAATCATTATTATTATTATTATGTTATCATGATAATTATCATGATTATTATTTTTTTCATTTTTTTAGTCATTCTTTATATTATCATCTCCTATCTATGCATATATTTATCAGTGTATATTTATTATTACCTATTTACCGTATTTTCTACCACCGTCGTCACTATTATTATTACTTTTTCATCTTTATCATTATTGTAATTGTTTTAACAATCTCTGCGAATATTGTTATTATTTTTCGTTTTTCCTACCAACAATTCGTCATGTCTGCTGTTAATAGAAATCCACTTTTCGTTACCTTCTGAGTTTTTATCGACATTATTATTAACATTTCATCATTTCTGCTAAGGACCCCGAATTTTTTACTCCTGACACGCGCTCCTGGCCGCTCTACGGCATAAATAAACGAAATCTGAGCTACTATAGTCTAATGTAATCTAATCCACCTACCTACCCACGTGACCTGACCTGACTTGACCTACGTACCTACGTACCTACGTGGCACGTAGGGTAGGTACAACAATAAGCGTACCTTCGTCAGGACGTTGAGGAACAAACTAGAATTTCAAGTCTTGAAAATAATGTGTATTTACTACACCTCGATCCTCGGGTCATTCAAATGGTTAAGTAGCTGATTGTCATATCTGATTCTTGATAGCTAACTTTTGTGTTTGATTTTTGATAAATAATTTTGACGTATGTATGAGAAAGATTGTAACGCGTCATTGATGCTTGTGAAAAATTGTGCTCAGCCCGCACTTTTTCTGCAAACCGAAAATTATTGGAAAATGCTTCTTTTACACTGAATGTATTTCTAAACGTTACGCATCAAATTTATTAAAACCTCGCTGGTTACAATATTTCAAGATTCTGAGAGCGTCATTCGATAATTCCTTCGTCTTTGTATTATCGCGTACAGATACATGTTTCATCTGTAATACAATTAAACTATCTGAAACGCATAGTAGGTATAACAATATCAGTATGTTCCCCAAATATTCAGAATACTACTGACAACAATCCTCTACCGATTTCAATTGCATAGCACCGCGCAGAATAGAGTAGGCGCGCGAAGCGCGCAGCGGCGGAGCCCCTCGTAGTATATTATGTACGAATCTGAAGTGCCCGCGATAGGCAACTGAACATACACCTGTAATTTGATTGGCAATGCCAAATGGTTGGCATTGTAGCTCGGCAATTTTTTCGGCGCCAACCAAATTACAGGTGTACGTTCAGTTGCCTATCGCGGGCGCTTCAGATTCAATTTCCCTGGGAAGGAAACAGGCGTTTTTTGTCGAGCGCCGATTGTGCAGAACGAGTCGCAATTCGAGAGTGAAGACGAGTTCTGCAAAATGCGCGAGACAAAACGTCTGCTTTCTTCCCATGGCTGCACGTATCTTATTTTCTACCACACATGCATTAAAAACGAGCGAAATTGGGGTTAGAACTATGAGAACGGCGTGCTCCGCTAAAGTCAGCACTTTCTCGCTTTATTTCACCGTTACTATGATCACGAGAGTTTTTTTCCCCGGTCACAAAACTGTAACTCCCATCCCCTTAAGGAGGTCAAAAATCACGAGTTCTTGATGCATGTGTGCTAGAAATAAAAAAAAAAAAACAGCCAACAAGACACGTTTCATCGGCTGTAGTAACTACAGATTCGCGGACGCAGCGTCCTCATCCTTCGGCTCGCGGTCGTGGGGTAAATCGCCGAGCCGCACTACCGCATAACCGCATAACGGCAACGCACTCCGGGACCCAGGACCTTCAGGATTCAGGCTTCGCCGACTTTGCAGTGGCGAATCGGAAGAGTGGAGTGGGCGACCAGGGTGACCTACGTATGGCCGTTCTTCTCCGCACGCGCCAACTGAACCAAGTTTCCCATTATACTCTGCTCTAACTAGTTTTCGGTTCTATCCAAGCCTCCGGTCGAGTGCCGAGTCGGGAATACAAACAGGAACTGTCGATTGACACCGCAGCGGTTTGACGTATCGTCGCACGATGTCGTTACCTTTCGGTCGAACCTGCGAAAAGTTTGCAGCGGATTCGTTCTGATTATTTAAGATCGGTTTACCAAGGATGATTAATTCGGGGCTCGGCAACGGGGTCAAGGCGTCGAGGAGTTGGTTCCCGGGTCCCTCGTCCTCTCCTCCCTTGTGGCAAAGTATGGAGTTCTAGACGCCATAATAATAAGCTATGAGCCACGAGGCACCCAGGTGTAAAATTACTTTACGCTAGTGACTGGCGTCGGGGTGAATGGAGAATGGGAAAGGAGATTTACCCGGGCAGGACGCGGACGGGCTTGCGGATCCCGAAGGTTTGAAACCCGAGTTCTGCGCCCGGAATACAGAACAGGATCTCGTTCCATTGCTCGCGCATTCCTCAACCCGGTGCGAAAACAGTAGTTAGGTAAAGCAATTAACAGTTCATGAGACAAAGTCTCCGCAAATGTACTAAGCACCACGTTTCCACGGGATGAACCCCGAAGCGGGGCATCTTTGACCGTATTCCCGCAGCGCTAAATACGCTGGCTGACGAACCTCACCTGAATATAAAATATAGCCAGGTGTTTCTTTCGCGCAGATCTCCCCGCTGGGGTTCGTTAATATATCACCGTCGCCCTTCCGAATTCGTCGCGGAGCGGGGGCAGGTACGACGTCACTTAATTAAAAATGCTATCCGACGCGATCGTAATGGCAGGATGTAAGATGGTTGTGTGATAGAGGGTGGCGTCATTTGTCAAACGTTAACACGATTCGTGGAACGGTGGAAGAGAGAGAAAGAGAGTAAGATACCCGGAGGAGCGGTAGCGCAAAGAAATGACACTAATTAAGCAGATAACGTCGTGGGATACGTTTCTCTACCGAATGCGCCCGCATTTGTCATACGAAAGGGAAGAGAGAAGGGCGACTCCTTCCACCGGGTGCGGTAGTGCAGCAGCTACTACGTTGGCTACATCAACGAGGTCGTATCTGCGTCAAGTGCGCGCCGCAACTCTCGGTTTGGAATATGAAAATTATTCCGTTATTCAAAAAGCCCTGAAATTGAATTTGTAATCTACTCCACGACCGGGCGACGCGACGTGTTCTTCGAAGGTGCAATCTAAACGGCATCCGTGACATTCGTGCCGTGGAAATAAGATCAGGAAAATTTCTACGACGAGGCAGGAATCTGTTTACAATTCAAGGTTTTCGTCAAGGGACGAGAAGATGAGACGGTTACGAGCTCGCCTCCTCGGTCTTGCTCCTACTTTTGCTTCTGCTTCTGAAGTAGGTGGTAACTATAGTACGTACAAGTGGGAAGCGATGCCGGAGCAAGCTCTTTGCAAATATACCCCCGTTGAGATAGTCTTTGAATTTCCCAAGCGGGCTGCGTGCGGATTTCGCTCCGGATGCTAGTTTCGAGGATTCCCCGGCTCGTCGGTTTCCCTCGACCGAAACCACCCCGATTGCGTTTTATTTTTGTGTCAAAGATTGAATCAACCTCCGAATACCGAGTTTGAAAGATGGCTGACCCGTGCTTCAATCGGAGTGTAAAGTTGGCGAGGTCGCGCTCGTAGCCGTAGCCGGAAAGTTGGTCGAAAGTTGCAGTAAACCTGGAGGCCCAAGATAATGGTATCACCTCCATCAACCGAGGCTAGACGCCGGTATGGCGACGCTTAGCGACGCCCCCGGGACAAATATATTATTAGCAAAGGGTATGAAAGTAGGGTGACTGCCGGAGTCGGAGTCGGGGGCCCCTCGATGAAGTGAAAGTGGTCCTAGGTGCTCGTGCGGTCTGGTGCGTCCTGCATTACAGCGTCCGCCACCGCTCCTCTGAGAATTCGCCCCCAGAAACCGCGGAGCCAAGTCAAAACGAAGAATATTTTTTCGTGATCTCGTGGTCTCGTGGTCTATTGCCTATAGGTACCTCGTATCTTCCGAACTTGATTCCTCATTTCGAGGGCGTAAATCCCGACACCTCGGTGAATCTATAAAGTTTTGATACAGCCTCGGGTACGAGGCATAAAAATATGACGACGACGCGGATTCCCGGGGTTCGTTCGTCCGCTCTTGTGAACGGAGTCGAGTGTATATTAGCGCGTGGTCAGTTCTTTACGCCCTTTCACGACGCGCTTTGTGTGCCGGTTTATTGTCGGCGTAGTTACCCTCCGATGGGCGAAATTCGACAGCTTTTTCCCCGGCTCGCGAAGGCTTTCCGGAAACCCCCCGAAACTCGTATAAAGTTACCCGAGCTTTTCTGCCCAGGGTTCCCTTTAGTGCCACCGCTAATTCTCGAGGTGATAATACCGTGGCAACAACGACGGTTGATACGCGGCTGAGTTTCTTCGAGCTCGCGCCCCCTTATTATCTGTTCGGTTGATTCGCTCTGGACCCGTGCATTGATTGAATTTGAGGGTAAACTCGATCGCTAACTTTAGAGTAGACTCGTTGTCGGGCCTAAGTTAATACCGGGGTGAAGTTGGTCGGTGAATTTCTTCCACAGTCACTGCGATAGTCAAGTTGCGAGATTAGATTCGAGTCCAAATAAGCGACGAGGGTGTATTTACCCCGGGATGCTCGGGACTGATTGGTCCTCGGTAAAAATAAATTAGGGACATCTCCGGGAATGCGTAAAGAGAATACGTGAATGGAATAATCACCGAGTCCCGGGGTATTTTCATTCTTTTCATTCTTTTCATTCTTTTCCCGTGAATTACCATAATTCAACGTTAAACCGTAAACGTTTCCTCATGGGTTTTGCCTACTCCCGCGCCACTTATACCCAACCAATTAAGGTCCTCGCGAGGCAACACCTCGCCTTACACTCGTCGTTAAAGTTGATTCAATCCCACTCGAAGCGCGGTAAGCCAACTTCAAAGCCGACTACTCGCAGTGGCTCAATGCGATCCTGCAAACCCCTCAGGAACCGTGAACCGGCCAGTCTCGCAACTCCCTCGTGTCTGTGGAGTGCAGAGACTCGCCACCGAGATACGACCGACACAGTTTTACGAAAAGGGGCTGAGGTACATTTCGTGTACAGGACCCGCTCATCGTACTCAGATGGCCTTTTTCTACCCTGATGAGAACTCGCTCAAGTTTTGTACATTTTGTATGAAAAGTAACGATGAAGACGGGGATATGTAACCAGGGCGTATTTACGAGGATGTAGGTACGCGACCGCTAACCATACCCACATGAAAGGCTGGCGGGTTTGTTACAGCCACGAGGCACTGTTCTCTGATTAACCGTAGAAAACCTTAGTTTTCGCAAGCTGGTACACCGGCCTATAATACCTTCTATCCGGGTAAAATGGCTCGATTCGAACCCGCAAAACGCGCGTATGTTTCTGATTGACGAAACTTTGCCAGGGGATGATTGAACAGTTCTCGCGAGTAGTTCGATTATGTGTGTGCGGAAAGTCGGCTGACCACGTTCGCAAGCGACGTGAATAAAAAGTCGTGTGAAATAAATAACCGGGTAAACCATGGCCACACCGGCCTCACGCGACGCATATCAAAAGTAGTTTCCCTGGTGGAAGGAAATTGGAAATGTACAGCCGCGGTGGTCATGCAGCGACCGTTTCGTTCAAGTCACGTGACCGAGGCTCTCGTCGTCGCGGTCGTCTGGCGGAAGCACTCCGCAGGGAAATGTCAGAAAACGACAACCGTTCAAATTACCGTTCTAGTTACTCGGGGATTGTAAAACTCGGCAAAGTCAACGAGTCACCGTGGTCCCGGCAACGACGCGTTTTCACCCCCGCAGCTGATCGGCCGAAAGGTAGTCGCGCTCCTTGTCCCTGATTCGATGCGTTGCACCTGGTTACCGAACAGATTGATCGTCGAGTTCCGGTCTGCGCGGTTACAACGACCGAATCCGCGATTCCGTCGGCGAGATAAAGGCGGCAATGATCGATCCACGAAAAAGGCGACAGCCTCGTACTCTCCGGGTAAATTGAATAATTAATTATACGATGGCTAATTTGCCTTTAAGAAACGATTACCATCTCGACACGCGAAGTCTGAGCCCGAGCCGTCAGAAATGGCTTTATTGTCCAACAACCGGGGGCGAAGGTACGGGGCTACTTTGTCCAATCCGTGTTATCCGGGTCGTTCACCCGGTCCGAAGAAAATTCAGAGGCGCGAATAGACGTGGCTTTTTACGCTCGAAACTCGAGCTGTGTAACCGTCGCCGGTTTTTACTGCCCCCGGTGACTCGGGAGCGCGAGGGTTCCTTCACTTCCATAACAAAGTAATTAGCGAGCTTTATCCTTTTTAATTATAATAATGATGATAATAATGATAATAAAACGGTGAGTGGCGAGAACTCATTCCGCAAAATACGAATAAAAACCTCTGCGGATAAATTGCTACAATTTTAATCGTTCAAATTACGTTTTCACTTCCCCCTAATCGCACACGGGATCAAACATCCTGTAAAATGCAATTGCAATTCGAGAAGTCTGTTTGCGTCACTTGATATTTACTTTTGGACCCGGGGGTCCATTCGTACCGTATAGAAAATCGGAATATTAGTGAAAGTCAGCCGAGATTGAGACGTAATCCGGCAGTTTTTATTCCGTCATATAGATTGATATCCGATGGGAAGATAAGCTTCGACCGAGTCGCAGGTTCACTTCCGACGCGGTGTACCTACGAAAAATTATGTTAAATAACTCTGAGTCGAATGAGGCATAGATTAAAACGGGTCTTGATTATTGCCAGACACGGCTAACGTAATTAAGCCTTTCACATTTCCGTCGAATCCGTGTGACACTTGACTCCTCATACCCAAAGCTGCGTGTGCAATGGACGAGTCGAGATTATAACGGTCCGATAGCGGGTTCAATGAGAAAACTAGAAGATCTCCAACGTTCGCGAATCTAACGAAGTATGTACCGGATCCACAGTCAAGTGTGAAGCGGGAAGTATGGATCGAAAGTTTGAGGTCGTATCGTATGGTCGAGTGATGCCGAGGGATGGACCCCCGGTGGAACGTGATTTACGACGGATGGTAAGAGAGCCACCTTCGGCACGTCGCAGATATTGACGTGGTAAGAGGTCGGCGCGGGTGGGTAGGTGCCTCCTTCAATCCCACCCGAGAGAAGCAGCGTCGCTATGCTATCCTTGATCGGGATTTATCGAGTTTCGACCTAAATTCCTTGCAGATTCGGATGATACCTCGAGAAATCATGAAGTGAGAGTGACCGAAGCGGACCTCATCTCATGGTATCGGTATTCGTTAATGTGTCGACTATTTTTTATAAAGATGGGACCCGAGATTAACCGACTTCCGAATTCCATTCAGATTTCCGATAAGTCCTTATTTGCAAAAGAATTGATAATATCTCGGTGATATTGCGAGGTGAAATCTAGCAAGCGTTATCGCAAAGCTGTATCGAAAAAGTCGAATTGAAACGTAATACTTGGGTAAAAGTTTTCTGATTCAAAAGTTTCACCGCAGACTCGTTCGCGTTTCTCTGGCTAAAAACAAGCCAGTCTATTTTCCGGGATTTAAGTACGTCTCTGAGCAAACGATATCCATATTATAGGCCAGGATAGATATTCTGATTGCGGTTCAAAAATATCGGGCTGCCCGCGAGAGATGATCCGAAATCAATTACGGAATCTGATTGAAAATAATCTGCCAGGTCGTCAGGTAGTGGAACGAGCATCTTAGGGAAAAGGGATTCTTCCCGAGGGGGATGAGGACGAGGATGAGGACGAGGATGAGATATAAGAAGGTGAGCTATAGTACAACGGCGGGGTTCTTTGAGTCGCGAATTTGAATCCCGCACGTTTTACGGTGCAATTAATTCCCTGTGGGGAGTTGCATTTCTTACTCCGTTCAAGCAAGGAAAGAGATTTGTGAATTGTGGGGAGGTGCGGGGTGGAGGACGAGAACGAGGAGCAGCTCCGCCGTTTCTTAGAGCCAAGGAAATCCCATTCTATACCTTTCCAAGACTTTGCTACTACATTATTAAAGCCGGCCGAAGGTTAGTTCGCTTTCATTCCTTTTCCAAAGTTAAAATACCTCCGGCTTTGATTTAACCTCCGCAGGTAGAACAACTTTCTTTCCATATTTTGCCTTTTTTTTTGCATTTTCGCGCTCTCCCATTACCTCCGATTTGGATCGAAGCACCGCGTATTACCGGGAATCGAGTCGCGCCACTTCCCCCTTTATTTATCCCAAGAAATTCCAACTCTCATCAGAATTCAAAGTCAACCCTCTTCACCCTTCGTTTCAATTAAAGAACCGAGCGAGGCAGCAGCTAGAACACTTCCGTATCTAACAATTAGCGTGGGTAAACTAATTCGGAAACAAAACCCGGGTTCCATTCACCCGGTTTAAAATGAGATAAGCTCCATGAAAATTATTGTAATTGTTCCCAGCTAGTTCCTGCGGCTGCTGCATGATACAGTACCACCGTTTGCTGTGGAATTGAGCAAAAAAGTACCTTTTCTCCCAAAGAAGGAAAGCAAAAAGAGAAAGTACGGCGTATTGACTCGAGTCAATATTTTTTCAAGCACCTACGGGTTTCAAGTGTTACGATTACGAGTAAAATTTGGGGTACCGCGTCAATTCCGGGATATAATAATAACGGAACGAGGGATGTATCTGGGGGAAAAATTACCCCCCAAGTAAGAAGATGAGACAGGCCCGAACCCCATAAAATAGAGAAGGGTTGCCGCTCAGCTCCGCTAGGGATTCCGAGAACTGAGAAGCAAGGGTGGAAGAATTTGGGGTGGCCGGAGCTACGGCGTTGATTGGTAGCAAACTCCTCGCCTCTTCTATCTGCAATTAGAGTCGAGTTCCTCGGCTATAAATTGCGATGCGTCAGTAATCGATATGCCCGATGCCCGATCCTGGAGAGAACTTTCATTCGCGAATGAAGATAAAGAATGATTTCTGCGACCCTGGGAGATCGAAACTCGTTCGTTGATGCGTCGAAATATACGTCTGGGTGGTCTTTATGCCGAGCTGGAATTGCCGATTCGAGTCTTGTCTCTGGTTCTGCAAGCACGGTAATATTTTACCTCTGTCGTTCGCGTCCGCTCCCGGTGCTCGAACGTTTGTACGAATTTTAAATTAAAATACTCTCACCCAGTCCCAGTCCCAGTCCCAGTCTTGGGCCTGACGCTCGTAAATATTTTCTCTTTATTGCGCAATTAAATTACCTGCCTACTGAGAAACTTCTTGGCTTTATCAACGGAATCAACGCCACTACCCCGCCCCCGTTGAAAACTAAGGATTATACGCGGAGGAATGCAATTTGTTCAGGTGCAGATGGAAGACGTTACGCGAGACGGTATTTCATCTCCGAAACTCTATTTCTCTTCCTCTCTTCAGTTTTCTCTACTCTAGAAAAAAATATGTGTATATATTTATTTTACTGGAATTTCTGCGTGACGGAAACGAATGAATCGATGAGTCTAATTTCGGCGTGGCAAATACCGAGGGGACGAAGATTACTACTTTCGTTTAATAGTGAACGAGCTCGTCGCACCGTCGGCTGTTCCCGTTGATCGAAATTCAATAGATTACTCACCGAATTGGGAAAAAATTGGAAACGATACGTTGTCGTCGGTCGGGGCAGGTGGCAAACAGGCCAAGGTCCGGTATACGTAAATATTTGTCGAGTGTGACTCGTGACTTACAATGCCGAATACAGTGCCGAGATCGGGAAATAATTTACTCTTTGGCGTTACGTTGTGAAGTTCGGTAATCGCGGCGGGGAGGAGCTGATCGATGAACCCCAAGTCCGGATTGTATGTCACCAACCTGATAGCTTGATCGATCATTTTCATTTTTCAAGGAAACACGAGACGCCAACACAAGAGTCGACGCGTCGCGGTTATTATAATCGGGTAATCCGACCGGGTAAAGGGTTCGTAATTTTCCTGACATCCGGAAAGTTCATTCTTCAAGGAATGACTCGGGATCGATTAATCATCGGTGCAATCGACACGCTTTTAACAAGTTCTTTCCCCCTCTCCGCACCCTGGGTCTCTGATTGAATCAAGTTTATAGCATCGCGGAGAACGACCGGGGGAAGACAAACACTAAAATGCTTGATGTACCAAGTCCGGTGGACACTAGCTCTCCCTTTTTTGCACTAACTTTGCAGCGCGTCCGAAGATGAGAAAAACAAGCCATTACCGGATTAGCTGGCCCACCCATAACGTTGCATCCGCGCGTAGTTGTGTGAGGTTCAATTTATCACGAAAGACGCTATAGTTGTTTGTCCCATGACGAATCTCTGCTCGGTCCAGCCAGGAAGTCTACCATCTACCGCGACAAATATCCACCGATTTCTGCCATCTTTTGTTATCGTGTTTTTTTTTTTGCACACTGACTTTATCGTTGTATAGCGTAGGATGGATCCTCGTTTCTGATTGCAACTATGTCCAAAAAATTCGTATCGACTTCTGAACACGCTGCGATTTCCTTTCCGCTGTTACGACGCGACGGCTAGAAGAAGATTGATCATACATGTTATCATGCTCTCTGCTTTTTTATAGCGAATAGAGATGTGTAAAAAATGTAAAACCTGGTATAAATTTACGCTCGGAAGAAGAAACGCGCACCTACTTTCGTACATTCGACTCATAAGTTACACGGAGAAGACGACAGGTTTAATGAGCTGTGATATGAAGATAAGATAGGTATACTTTATGCTCGGTTCTAGAGCCACGTGTGTAAAACCGCGGGATGATTTGATTCTGTGAAAATGTATTCGACCGCACGGCAAATGTATGTGAAAACGAGTGAATGTAAACTTACTAATGTCCGCATACCCGGACCGAGTTACGGTTTCTGTAACGTAGACAAAAGGAATACAAGAGGAAAAAAAATAAAAAAATTACAGTCAACCATAATTCTTGGATAATTAAATTCTGCAGCCCTGTGAAATTCACTCGGTTTAGTTTAGAGTTCAGTTATTTCACGGTTTTCAAAAAACATTGAAATTTCGGTGCTCTGCACAAACCCGGCGAACTGTGTCGCTCGACAAGTCGTTTTAATTAAGTATTCCTAATTGCATTTTCCACTAATTACTGCCGCAGCCTCTCCACCCCGGCGTTGTGTGAAAATATTATATAACTTTTTTATTTTCCCGCTCTGCGCAGTCTGCGCTGAGACCTCTACTCGGCTGAAAAATGAATCACAGTTCTTCCCTTCACTTACATGCATGATTTAGTTTGAATTCTTCTTAGTCTCTACCTACATATAACTCGCGGTCATAAATTAACTTCAATTGACTCAAGTATTACCGTAACACCGTACCTATAACCGTGTAAGATTCTCGTCGCGTGTACCAGTCACCGATTGAATTTATATTCCCGTTGCAATACCTCGAATTGATTTACCGTCTCCCACGAAACGAGACCGTGGATTCGCGAAAATAAAATTAAAATCTCGAGTACAATAAAAAGCAGAATTTCTCTTCGTTTTTCATCTCGTACTTTGGCGGAGAGGGGGAACATGAATAATATTCAAAATCGTTTGAAATTACACGACTCGACTCCCATAGATTCTAACGAGGGAAATCTAAGCACAGCGAAGCTAGGCAGGGCGCTTCTGCACCCTTCCCTAACCGACATAGAAGCAGGTCTAATGGAGTGCTATGATAATTATATAGGTTATTTATTATATTAAGGCGGCAGCATCCCCTCGGTAAGTGAGCAACTACACTCCAGACCGCGTTACGCGAAGCCACGTAGGTATCTATCAATTAGTCTCTAAAGACGCGTGTGGGCGAGGGATGAAATCGGGGTGTCTGCCACTGGCGCATTTACGAAGCGGGGCGAGAGCCGCGGTGCGGGCGTCGAATCGTCGAGCTATTAATACGGATTAAAGAGCAATTTGGCGATATTGAAAAGTGCTGCGAGCGTCTGAACCCACCGTCGGATGATCGACGTTGACACCGGTTTCGGACGGGTGTCGAATTACACGGTAATTTGTCGTTCAGAGGTCTCTCGGATTTTTGACCGTTTCGTGAGATAATTGAGTAGTGTCCGTCTATATCAATCTGACGCAATTAGGGAGTCGGAGATCCCTTTGAGTGGTTCGTCCGATCGATCCTCTACCCCGAATAATTACATCATTGAGTACCGCAGTACCTAGTCAGCGAATTCAAATCAGTATTTCCGATCCGAGACGCACCTCCGCGTCCTCCTTTCGGATGATGGACGATCCGTTCTATACCAGAGCGGTTGATGACCGCGATCTCCGACGTGAAAAAACTTCTAAATCTGGCTGAATAAATTAATTCCCGGCAGAAAACCTCCGGGGACGAAAATATCTGGGTAATGACAAAAAAATAAAACTGCGAGGAGGTTCCCGGAGCCGAGTAGCGAGTGGCCCTAGCATTCCGGTACTTCTTCTACCGGAAGGGCTGGAGGCCACGTGCCGCGTGGCTCGTACCTATATCGATTTCTGGGGACGAGGGACCCCCAGGGCACTTTGGATGCTTGCCGAGGGTTTCTTCAAGCGTTCGGGAAAACCAGTTGGTATTATCTTTAGTTTTCACCATTAGCCGCGTACAAGGGACGATAGGAAGTAGGAGTGTGTCGGATTGGTTATTGATACGAGACAATTTGTCGAATGATCGAAGGCGATATGGCGACGCGCTGCTGGGGGCCGCGCGACCTGACTTGTGTAATAATCAATCGATCCTCATCTTGATTAGTTAAATTGACTTTGTAATCGGATGAGCTCGAGGCTCCGAAGTTTATGTCGAGCTACACGAAAACTATCAGCGGACCGTCTCCCGTCGCTCCTTTTTTTCTCTCTTGACTCTTCTTTAGTTAGTTTTTAGTAGCCAGGTTAGCTAATTAGCCATGTTGATAATTAATACTCGCGCTGGCGCTGTGTTGAATTAAAAATTTGGAATTTATTCTGCGAGCAGATTTTTCGAGTGCTTCAATTTTATTTTTGTACCTACCTACGTTGTTAGAAATTTCTGTATCAAGTTTCATAAAAATGTATGCGAAGCGATTAACGTATACTTTTTGTATATTAAAATTCGACTTTTTCAATATTTGAATATTCATATAACAGTTTTGAAAATTCAAAATCATTCTGAAGTTTGATAGCCAAGATTATACCAAATTTCATGTACAGAATGTTTTGAAAATTCGGCTGAATACTCATATGACATGAAAATTCATGATGGTTTCATTTAAAAAATGGGTTTCCGCTGCTGCAATGATTGCCGAATCGGATCATAAAATATTGCAGAATCAACCAAAAGATGAAAATTTTACGCTTTTAATTGAATGGACTGTTGATACTTGACCGAAATACCGCTTTGACACTAAAACTAAAAAAGAATCATAGTATGTTCTGAATCTGCAAAACAGTTTCATAAATTCAATAGAACTAAAATATGAGATTTGAAGATGTTTTACATTGATTTCATTTCAATCACCAGGATTTGTAAATTTCATTCCTGTTTGTAGAAGAGATTTCAAGATATTTTTAACAGTGTGTACATATAGGTGTACACGTTGGGCCTGTGATACTCATGACTGGGTTGGGTATTTTTTAATTTTATTTGTTTCATTACTTTTTCGCGACTTTATTTGCGAGCAACCTACGTGTTCATGAGGATTCCGTCAGAGCGTAGAGGTCCCGTTTTACCGAGCCGACGATTTATTGCAAAAGTTTTAATAAATTGCCTTTGTAATTCTGTCGCGTGGTGCGCCGTGGAGATAACTCGTAAACTTACATTTACGACGTGGTTTCCGTGCTGACCCTGAGCGAACGCGAATCATTTTATATCCTGACATTAAACCTAGCTTGAAGCTATCTTCTTAATTTTTCTCTTTTTTTTTGTGATCTTCACTTTTTTTTCGCTTCGGTCTTCTAATTCCTTTTTTCTTCTGTCCCGCTTCGCTTTTTCTCTACTTTTTATCATCGCGGCGGTCCAGAGCTACGCTTTGACTCAAACGAATCAAAATTCAAATTTAAATTAGAATTCATCCCGCGCTGCGTGCCCGGGGTCTTGCAGGGTACCGTGGGTACCGTATTTGCATAGTCAATCTTTTGAGAACTCTACTCGAATTTCATACGTTTATTTCTAAAATTGTGCAAAATTGTGAAACGCGGTGTTTTTCAGGATCTTCGGGACCCCATTTCTCGTATCTCACAAAACGAGAACGTGACGCGTTCGGAAGAGATTCTGTCGCCCCAGCCCGACACAAGCAGATATTAAATCCCCAGGATTTATGAATGTTACAATTTTTCAATAACTCCCACATCGTTGTCTCTCCGATCTGATAAAATCCGAAACCTGACTCGCGTTTCTAGCAAAAGTGTTATAATTTTCATCGTTTCATTCCCTGCATCTTCTATTCCGCGATAAATTCCGCGTATCCTCCGAAAACGAACGGACTACTATGATGCATAAATTTTTTACCCGCTCCAGTGCAGAGGGGATGGTGTTTTCTCACCCGTGCACCACCGCCGTGGATATATATTGGCCCCTTTTTCCCGATTTCCCTCTTTCGGCTGACGCCGCTGTTCCGTATACCTACTCGCCAGGGTGAGAAATCAGGAAGTTAAGAAATAGTGAAAACGGGCGTTCAACGATACCGAGAACCATCGGGTCGGAGATGCCGCTGCTGCCGGGGATTCAAGTTGCGTGGGATCGACAGGCTCGTCAACCTCGAGCGAATCGTATTATCAGTCCGCAGTGTGACACAAATTCCGATAATCTCGTATACCCGTCGAAACCGAGGGGCGGGAACTGAGTGAATTAATACCAGCGAAATTTGTCCGAAATTTGTCGATGTCAAAGCGAAATTGTTTCGACGAAACAGGCGTGTACGCGGTAACGAGTGGACAAGGACGAGGAGGATAAAACGATGAAGATGAAGATCGAGAGTCTGAGCTACGGCGTATCTCAATAAACTATTCACCCCAACAAACGCAGGCCGCACTCTGAATAAGTAAATCAAATTAACAAGCATCCCGCATGGTGTACCAGTCGTTCGTTTTACGACTCCGCACACCGGGCAACGTTTCGGCTTTACGATGTCCACCGTGATCCTGGAGCGTCGTGAGTCGTGATACCGCGATCCGAATCGAGCCCTTTGATCTCATGGAACTACTGAAATTGAAATTTCAACTATCCAACCGGCACGGGGTGTGGCGACACTGGCACCGAATGGAACTGAACGTAAATGACGAAATAGATACCGCGCTAAGAGCAGATCTTGGAATTTGATAACCGATCCACGTGGTATCTCATTCCGCTCCGTTATGTCGATCGACTTTGATGACACAGTGAAAGTGGGCATCGTCTAACGGCCGAGAAATTGTTTAAAAACGGTCAGACTGGTCCCCGAGTCTACGTTATTCAGCCTGGTCTATCATCTGACGATGGCCAATCTGTTCTTAGAGCGTACACTGGCGAGTCTGGATACTCTGGAGAGAGCAGCCGCAACTTCAACAGCCACCCACGTTAATACGTCGAGGCTGCATCAAAGTCCATGGTCGCTTCTGAATCTGAATCGTGAGGCACCGCTATCTACCCTCGTACCGAGACGACTCATGTGTTACATATATTATGTAGCGCATTGCAATAAATGACATTTATGTTTTCAACAAACTTTGTTCAATCAATCCTCGAAAGGTTTGAAAGGTGAGAAACCGAGCCTTTCGTCCCAAATTTACGTACAGAGTTGGAAGAATTTGACGGTAGAAGAGAATAAATATGATAGAATAGAATAGAAAGTTAAACGGACGTGCTCAAGTATTACCCGTCGGTTCCACTTCACCTTTATTCGAGAACCCGAACGAAGTTGAGTCAAAACTTAAAAGTTTTAATTTAGTTCTGGCGGAGTGGCGAGTGCGGGTGGTTAGACACTTCCAGTTGGGTCAGCCAACTCCTGGGCCGAACCGGATATGGCTTTTCCCCAGTTGATCCAGTGGTCCGATGCTCGTACTCGTACCCGTACTCCTTCGTACATTTTCTTCCCCCTCATCTCGAGGTAATCGTACCCGCCTAGCCGTAGAAGACGTACGTGCCCGTTCCCTGCACTCGAAGAACCGACTCTCCGAGCTTATACGCGATTCACAGCCTCCGAGTCACGCGCTCTTTTACGGCGTTCGTAAAGGTAGGCCGCGAATTGGTCCGAAACCTCTTTGCTCATAGATCCCGAGTCCTTATCTGTCTCCGGCGAACGTATCTCGGGGGGAACACAGATCATTACACGGTTAGTCGAGTAATTGCGATCGTTAATCTAATTGGAAGGATTTATAAGTGGTGTAAATTTATTCGGAGATATCTGCTTAATTACGTAAATTCCGGGCCGATGTTCTTACCTCGGCACATCGCGTATATATACTCGGGGATTAGGCGCCTGCAGGGAAGATTTATTGAATCGAATTCCTAGTCGCGTCGGATGGTCGCGACGCTGAATCGACGATTACACTCGCGCGGGACTTGTTGCGCGAAACCATCGCGACAATTATCACCGGGATCTGGGTCGGGCCGAAAAGATCGCTTTGATCCTTGTACAGAATGAACAAATCCAAGCTGCGCGACTGGTATTGATCCTCGTCTTAATTCCCGGCCGCGTCCGCGTCCGCATTCGCAGGGTCGAGTACTTATCTTTTTTGATCAGGAAAGGCAAACGATGCCCGCGGCCTCGCCGTGTTATTCAAATGATATCGGTACCCGGGGGCATCGAGACACCGCTGCTCGACGACGACGACGCGACGCGACGGTCAGATCGAGGTCTCAACTCCAGAGATGAATCGTTGAAAGTCGGGTGTTCGCGGGTCTTCCGCAATGTGCGCGAGGGTTCTTTTCTTCTGCCAATATCAACGTTGTGCCAACATTCGCGAAGGGAGTGGATGCACTCCAGATTTCCATCCGTTTGCTGATTGGATACCGTCACTTTCTGCTACGGTGAACAAGCCAATATTATCATATGGTGTATGTTCGATGAAAGTTTACGACCAACAAAAGTAGGTATAGTCTCTATTCTCGTCGGAAAAAAACTTTTTACTGCGGATTTCTTCACTAAATGCATTCTCCTATCAATATCTGCAAAGATCCAATCCGAATCTGATTTTTGAAGTGTTCTAATCCCGGCCCAACAGTGATAATCTCTGAAAATGATCCAATTCATGTCACAAAAAGTCAAGACTGTCGAGAAACTTGGAACTTGTCGGACCAAACTAACACCAGATATAAAACGATATGAGTATATTTTATAGACTACGCTTTTCCTGGAGTTTTCAATTGATATGCAGTCTTTTACAAATCTTGGATTATTCCAAAAACTAATTTTCATCTACTTTTCAGATTTCGAAATGTAACTTGGGATGAAATATTTATCGAATCACCTTCTAGTTTCACAGACATCTTCTTTGATATATTATGAACAATTCCACGTGAGCTTTTTTTAGTTCCGGTCACTGAATCTAGGTAAATTACTTTCATATTTATGAAAAAGTAACAAAAAAACAAAAAAAAAGTCCTCTCGCGGAAATGATTGTTACAAACTTCACTTTTGAGAACTTTTTTTCTCTGTAGAACAAATTTCTCACGTCAATCTACTCTTATTAAGTACTTCATCGCCGGTACCAATTCCAGCGGAAGGTTCTTCGGAGGCCTTTGGGTGCATCGAATCAAACTTTCAGCTTACATGGATTATATATTGTGGTTTTTTTTCTTAGTTTTGAATGTAGGAACTTGTGAGAAAGAGTTGACATCGATACAATATCGATTATAGAAAATAGTTTTTAACCCGAACTACATCCTTAACCGTGTTGTTACCGTGTATCGATCTCCTTCGATCAATCGCCAGCACAAGGCTGCGCAGCTCGAAGATTGGTTGGCCGTTTCGTGAGTAGGTATAATATGTCACTGCCGAGTTAGCAGACTGCAGGATGCCATAATCCGTTTTATTAGTTGTTTTAAAACGTTTAAACAGGCCATGAATGTGAAGAGCCCTCGCATTAACGAGATTAAACGGGTTCTGGCATGTCGTGGCAAACGGTTATGTTATTTCCAATAGGACATAGGGGAGAGACCGGAGTCTAGTTTCGGGTTCGGACTGGAAATGCGTCGATAAAACTGAACATGGAAGATCGATATCCGTGCGTTCTTCGACCCAGAGCGTCACACCCCGTTCAACTAAAACCGGATGTAATATCGAAGGTTACGACCAGTTCGTCCAAGACGTAATCAATCATTCAGACGACGTGCATGTTCACGAAGCCCCGAGCTCCGCGTCCCGCTAATTAGCACGAGAGAAGTAACAAACCGTACGGATTCCGGACTCGTATACCCGGTTGCCTAATTATTTCCGAGGGCAGACGATCGTCGAGTAACGTCCAGACCCTCTTTGGTTTTCGGTTCAATCTTATCTACGTCAATTTGTACGCAGTTTAGAGTCTCTTATCTCGGCTTATAACGAGGTACTTTAATATTCATCTATCTCTGAAATAATCACCCTGCACTTAAACGCTCTGTTGAATCGACAACTCGGAGAAGACCGAAACGGAATTTAATATCAAACACACGACACGATGCAGGGTACACGAATTTCCACAGATTTGATACACGTACGGTAAAATCCTCCCTTGTCCCGATGCCCTATTGTCATCCACGGGGCAACGAGTTTAACGCGCATTTTGTCCCCCTGCTAATCCCTTAATCGTCCCAGCTTTCGTTTCCATTTATACGAAAACCTGTATACAGTTATAGCGAGAAGAAAATTGGTTCAGTTATAAGCGAGCCGGAGAAAATATCTCTGACGAACCGATATATACCCGTTCAAATAAAGCCTTCGCAAATCTCACGAGTGTCCTTTCAACTTCCCATTCCTATTTCCTGGAGAAAATTCGAGGGATGCTACTTCCTCGTTACCCCACAATGTGAAAAGTTTAATTTTCATCCGCAATCAATTTTTAGTGAAACTCGGCTACTCAGATTTTGGATTCAGAAGATAATTTTTGGATAATTGATCACAAATCTAAGGTCAGATTGGCTGAATTCCAAATAGCGAATCCAATATCTGAATTTTGATTGAACTTAAAAATGAAGCCGAAGCTTGATTTTGTTTTTCTGGAAATATTGAATTCCATGGAATTATTTTCGTGAATCGAGTCTCGTGTGGCTGTAGCGAGAAACTCGGCACACGTCGCGACACCTGACGCTGTAATTATTACTTTATCTTTTTCGCGGTGCCCCGGGTGCCTTTTGTTCGCGTCTTTTGTAGCCGGTTAATTATTGCGGTTCGTTAGCAGTTCGATTCTGTCATCAGTGCGCTTGGTTCTTTGTGCGCAGCCTGTTCCATCGGAACCTCGTCTCGGTGTGACATCGGTGCGCGGAATGAACAGTGTGTACAGTGTGTACAGTGTGTACAGTGTGTACCCGCGAAAGTTACGAATATAATTAGCATGAACAATGACCCCGTTCCACGGGACTCTACCGTAGCCGGGGGGTAAGTTAGTCCGGCCAGCTGTGTTACGCGTTCGAAATGAATAAGAGCGATGCACGGGAATTAATTAAACAAATTCACCCCAGACTCCGGGATCCGAAACTCCCGCACCTACCATCCCACTGCCTGTCACGTCGAGTGACGCCCGAGACCCTCTCGACATCGGGATATGACATCGCGTGTCCAGGACACCGAGGACCCCCGATGTCCCTTAACAATTTCCCACAGTTTCGGGAGAGACTCGATATTTCATTAGAACTCCGAGCGTTGCATACGATGCAAAATTTCACAATATTTCCAAGGTGATGGCAAATTTCATTACGCTTTTTTTTACAACTTGGACGAATTTCCTGAATGGATTATTGTCGACGGTAGAATTCTGGTAGCATATACTAGAGAAATAAAAATCTTTTACGGGTTTGTGAAAAGATTTTTTATCTGAAAAAATATACCGTAGAATTGATATTCTGACGGTGCATGGATTGGACTAATAATGTACAGTAGGTACTTTTCCCCCTGATGGGTAGGTATATAATTATAATTACATTGCTTTTCCTGACAAAAATTAGAAGACCGAAACGTAATTTGAACAGAACTTTTATCACTACGTTATATTTAAATTTTGAATTGCTTGTGACACGTTGAATTTGACAGTCATATAGAAAATGTCAAATTCCCATACAAAAACTTTTCAGAATATACACTATTGTTGGACAATCATAGAATGTAAAACATGAAATTCAACGTGTGATTTTTACGTTATTGACAAGACTTTCAAATTCAACCACTGAACGGTCGACACATAATGAAAAATGATTAAAATGTTTTAAAAAGATTAAAAAAATATGCTATCAAAATATGAAAAAAATATGTAAAAATAAATATTTATAAAAATTCATTCATTTTAACTCTAACATAAACTACATAATGACCTGAAATAATTTATTATAAATAAACTGTGAATTTTTTTTTTCTTATGAAATAATCTGTTGGAATCGACTCTTTAAGATGAGGAAAATATGTTAAGAGTTCAAACTGCGTACTTGAAAATTTATGAACGTCTCAATTTTAGAAATATATTTATGAATCTCACATTTTTCAATTGTGAATTGATTTATTAGACATAATTAGTCAAATCCACGCACAGTACGATCAAAAATATTGACGCCAAATTCAGTTTGTTTCAGATTCAAAATGTTCCGATGATTACTACTCAGATCCCTAAACTGTTCAAGGGGGGATATACACTTTGAATTTTCATAGAAGTCAAAATTGCGAAATGTTATTTTTTATACTCTTCAATGGTTTTCACACGATTTTAGGAACACATTTTTTTCGGTATATTATAATGACCGAAATAAAATCTACCGGTGGACCCAATTTCCGTTTTTCGGGTCTCAAACCATCCAGTAAAGAGAATTTTTCGAAATGAACGGAGAACTTTTTGATTCGATCAAAATTGTCCCAGATATTCATAATTTTGTAGAATAAAATATCGTTTTTCTGCTTTCATACGTTACTCTTCGTGATAACTCGAGTAAAGATAAGATTATCAAAAAGTTATATCTATTCATTTTGAAAATACTTGTGTACTGAAAAGTTTGTGATCAGGAAAACTGAAATTTGTCCACCGATAGATTATATTTCGTGCACCATATAGACAGAACAAAATTTTATAAGGATTCAATATGGGAATGAATCTTTTCTTTTATTCATCAGAGTTGAGATATTTGTTTATTCAATACTAGCCCTATCTGCCTTCCTCAGTCGATATGATTTTTGTTCCCCAGACTAAATAATCCAATAAATTTGTTTCTGCAATCGCGTGAAAAACATTCAAGAGCAGGGAGTCTAGAAAATGACTTCTGGCAATTTTGCCAAAGTGCATGTTCCCCCTTGAAGACTACAAAGTCATCGAGAGTGACCAAAATCGCGATCCCCTTGACTCAGGTCGGATACCCCGTCCGAGAGGGCGAAGGGAGGGGGAGGGTGGCGCGGCGGAGTGGGAGAGCGGCTCGACTCCGTTTCGCAGACCGCGTCAGTCGAGCCGTGCGCCTCGTCCGCGGCAGTGGTGTGTTTCGGAGTAGCGCGCGCTCTCGCGCAATTTCGTTGTCAATCGCGTCGCGTCGTGTTTATATCCGCAGAATTAAAACGAAACCGGCAGAATGCCGAAGAACGCGAGTGTCCGTGTCCAATATCCTGCGATATCGCGTTTCTGAACGGATCGTCGATACCGCGCGTACGAGGAAAAGGGAATGAAATGAATGAAATGGAAAGTAAAAATTAGGTAGGGGGGAAGCACGTGTTCGCGTTCTACGAGTGCGAGGATAACGAGAGCGATATAAATCGTAGCATCCCATAAAATGTGCATTTGCAAACTAAACGAGGATCAGTGTATGTTTGTTGTTGGGGTTGGCGAGTTTCCGCAAGTTTTTCTCGGTGAAGTGAAGTGTAGGGAAATGCCGGTGCCAGGCGCTAGAGGCTAGAGGCTAGAGGGAGACTCGAGGGTTTTTCAAGTCATATCGGGTGCGGTATGACGATAGCGAGTAACATAGTAGTGGAATGGCTCAGGTCTCTGCACCTGGGCCAGTACTCGGAATCGTTTATCGACAACGGGTACGACGACCTTGAGATCTGCAAGCAGATCGGAGACCCGGATTTGGACGCGATCGGCGTGTTCAATCAGTCGCACAGAGGCCGGCTCCTGCAGTCGGTAAAGACGCTGCGGGAGGAGGGCGCAGCCTCGGTCTACTTCACTCTCGAGGAGACGACCGACTGTCTCTGCGACAACGTGAGCTCAAAGTCCTCCAGGACCTCGTCCGACAGACCCCCGAGCGAGAAGGAGAGCCAGCAGCGCGCCTCGCCCACGGCGAGCTCCTCTAGCGGGGGGCAGGAGCTGACCAAGTTCACGGACGAGTACGAGGAGGGGAAGGCGGAGCTGGTCAGGATCCCGAGGATCCAGCTGAGGATTCTGATACAGGAGAAGCTCAGGCACGATGGTATTCGACTCGCCTGTCAGCCGTACACGACCCCGGTGAGTCTCAGTCTCAGTCTCACTCCTCGCATAGCATTTTCGCATCTTTCGATTTCAATTTCGACGCGACGGAGAGACACGGGGATTTTTTTTTTCAGAGCGATGGTTATGCAGGTAACGGCGATATCAACGAGACGTCGAGAAACTTATACCTGCAGCGGCCGGTGGTCCGGTCAATCGACAATCGTTCTTAGCCAAGTACCTCCCCATTGCACGCACGCGATACTCGCTGCCAGGTTACGTACCGAGCCGAGCGCGTGTTGCGTGTGGCGTGTGGTGTGTACGACACCCGACAACCTATCGCGGATCCAATTTATTTGCATAGACGAGTTTCATCAGACGTTCGATCTTGTGGATCGTCAAGGTCGTGTCTAGAAGTGTAAATGCCCCGGTTTCTGACCCTATGACCTTTTTTTTTCACTTTACTACAATATCACAGCCGGCTGAGGAAAGTTGAACCATTTAGTGTACGCTATGGTCCAAAATCTGATACGACATCGCGTTATCGATGACTAAAAGAGACTGCGAAGTTTGTGCGCCGTTTATTTCAGCGTTGCGCTAGTTTCTGACCCGTAGGTTCACGAGAGACAAGTTTTTTTTTGTAAAGACGTTCACTTTGTTGAAACAGACACAATTATCGACTTGGTCAACGTGAATATTCATTGCATCTATAGGAATTATGAGATCTGATCGGATAATTATTTAAAGGAACCGACTCCGATTATTAATTAATTTCTAATTGAATTCATAGATTGAAAAGATGATCGTTCTTTGCCTAAAAAGTATCAATTCGTCAAATAAAACCCGTTTAAATTTCATTTTCCCTGATTTAGAAGCAAATAACATCAGGTCAAATCGTTAGAACGTCAGAGACCGTAGCGTTTACCGTTTACCTTAGTCCGAGGCTCCATTCGCAGGTAGGAATCGCAGGTAGAGGGTAAAATTTGTGTCTGGTTCCGTTCGCTGAACGTTGTACTGTGTGCGCGAGTGCCTAATTGTTTGCAGAAACCTGGGTTTCCCTCGCTTAGAATATTCTAGTTGATTCAGTCTCGGCGGAAGAGCGGTAGGTCTGGCGTTAGTGTGCGGAGGTATCTAGTCGAGGAAAATCAAATTTACCCGAACAACCGCGCGGTTTCTCCTTTACCTATAAAACCGCTCGTATATATCTACACCCGCGCGAAACCTCACGTGGAATCCAAACCGAAGACCGAAGACCGAATAGCTGGCTCCGATTGAATTAATTTTACCGTACATCACGTACACATACATATTATACATCCTACACGTCGCACCAACCAAATTTTACGATTCAGTGTAATTCGCGTTTGACGATCAGACGATTTCCGAATCACTTTTAATTCGGTTCAGTTTAGTTGTTCCGACCACCCGGATCTCAGATAGCGGCTCTGTGACCTCGCGAGATTGAGATAGCTTCTGAAAAGAAGAGTGGTCTATACGATCACTTGTCGATTCTCCGTGCCCGTGCCGCGGGGCAAGGGCGAATTACCCCTCAGCACGAGAAGACCTATACAGACCGACACACTTGGAGCGTAATAGCGTTTAAATATTTGAGCGAATGTCCAATCGATATCGCCTTCCCTGGCCTCTCTTTTCTCTTCCCTGCATTTCACCTTTCATGAAATATCAAACGTACGGAATGAAATTCTCTAATTCTGTCTTCGTATTTACTCCGAAGTCGTCCCGACGTTTCGTACTCGATGACCATCATCGTCGCGCTCGGTATCGTCGAGATAACGAGAATATTGAATAATAACTTTCTCGTTTGTCATAATCAGAATCAATTTCGTTTACCGCGAGATTGAGGTCAACGCGTCTCAACTAGCGCATTCCAATCTCGCAGGGAATTAAATTGGCAGAATAATTAATACCTACATCGGCATGGTCTGGAGTTGGTTTTAAAGATTCACGAATCAGTCAGGAATAAACCGCGACGGTCTATCACCGTTAATGGAATTCTCAAACGTCGGGGGCTACATTTTTTCCGCTCTATTACAAACTAGAAGCTAGGAGCTGTGGTTCGACCGGTGCAGGTAGGTAGGAGATGGGAGCGTTTGGGATTACATATAATAACGACACGGTCGAGTGGAGCAGAGGCAAAATGTTCGCGCATCATTGGCCGAGAGGCTGAGACCATGGACGGTGGACGGTGGACGGTGGACCATGGGACTCGTGCAGTCTGGTTCTCAACTTTTCAACCGATCTCTCTCTCTTTCTCTCCCTCGCATCTCCGTCTGTGAGGTGACCGGAGACTACCGACTATTACCGAACTCGATCGTCGTACCCCACTCGCTGCATTCCTGCGCCGCGTGAGACCCTGCCTGTCCTCGGTGTAGCTAGGACGTTGTCTGGTTCTGGTTCCCTCGTCTCTCTTCTCTTCGCTTCTCTTTTCTCCTTTCCTCCTTTCCTCCTTTCCTTCTTCGGGTCCTCGAGATATTTACGCCCGATATAAACGCCCGCGGCGGTACATCCTATCTCGATATCGGTCATGGAGCTACCGCTACCGATGCTGGTGCTAAACCTTTAAAGTCCGAATTATGCCCGGGCTGAAACACACCGAGACTGTTGGACGCGATAAGACGATGTAAATTACGCTTTACAGCTGCTATACAGGGTTTTAGTATCCTAACCGCACACGCGACGCGCATTCCTACCGTCTTGCGCTGTTTACGGACGAAAAGTACTTAGGG
This sequence comes from Euura saliciscinereae, assembly GCA_018420115.1. Classification (NCBI taxonomy): domain Eukaryota; kingdom Metazoa; phylum Arthropoda; class Insecta; order Hymenoptera; family Tenthredinidae; genus Euura; species Euura saliciscinereae. The sequence goes on along the minus strand of JAFFZH010013785.1, from coordinate 60,879 downwards.
AACATTAGCATACCTTTGGTGGGTACTCATTTCCTGAACGTGTGTCTGTTATACTATCCGTACGCATCCGCTTAATGACCCCGTCGCTCGTTTTCGCGCTGCTCGATGCTTATATGTTCTCGACGAAATGAGACTCGATATTTTGGAGGAGACACAATTCCGAAATTCTATTCGATTAGCGACTCGTTTTATTTATATTCCATACCGTTCACCTGCTGACCGTGTCGGAGCTGAAGACCTCGAGTGCAGGTGCATACAGGTGCATACAGGTGCATACAGGTGCATCGCGCTTCGGTATAACGCTAGTCGCAGTCGCAGTCTCAGTCCGTAGCCCGCGGTAATTACGTAGCTAACTGATGCAAATTATAATAATTTTCAATGCCGGAAGCACTAGCTTGGCTCACCACTTGGTTGGTTTCGCCTCAACAAGCCTCGGTGTTGTTCGACTTCCGTTTGTCAAAGTTGCGACAGGTTTTATTAACGTTTATTGTTGTTATCGTCGCAAATAATTATCACAATTATTAATATCGCGACGGGTGTGTACTTTTCTCCTCCTCGACGATTGAATCCCACGGGACGTGGGAAAAAGCGGTAATTTATCATTCGAGTCTCTTTTCACCGTCCAAATAGGATTTAGATAGCCGCGGACAGACGTTATTTGGACCTTCCCTCCGACTCTGACTCTGTCCACGTGTTGGTGTTTAAGATACTCGTTTTTCGCAGTTGACTGAAGGTTAAGGGTAAGGCTAAGATAAGGGACCGATCCTTAGAACTCGGGGAATGACAAATGACACAGCTGTCACAGAAACGAGAGATATAACCCCAAGAAAGTTTACTAAACTCTCGGGACTCGGGGGATCGGCGTCGGTGAGCGAAATCCACCGGGTAGTAGTAGCACCCCGGAGCTATATATGCTATGCCAGAGCGAGGAATTAGGACAATGCGGAGGACATCTTGATAAACCCGCGCCTAGTTCGCAAATAATAATGCTTTTAGGCCCGGGCTTGCAGGCGAAATTGACACGAAGCCAAAGAGCGTTATCGCGCTATTTCTTGTTTTCCCCGTCACCCGGCTATTTCCCCATCCATATTCCGGGTCTGTTCGTAAAAGCTTAAATTATCCGGGTGACGATCGATTGGAAATTAGAAAACCAGACGCGCGTGGGTTTAATTAACGAATGACAATCTAATCAGAAGAAATGGTGCGAGGGGATCGACCGGGTTTATATGGGAGATGTGGAAACCGAAGGAGCATGGAGAGGAGAACCGTCGGACTGCCAACGATAATTACTATTTATAGGACGAATGTAGAAACTTGATCAATTGGCTCTGCTCTCGGGGATGGGGATGGGGATGGGAAAACGCTGGCGTTCGGGGAAAAAGACAGAGAGAGAGAGATAACGCACAAACCGGGTCTCTGTTACACTCTGAAGGGAATATATCCATTCATTGAAGCGATGGAGCGGAATGAATCCGAACGGAAAGGGCGAACCGGTGGACTGGCGGAGAGCTTGAACGCCATTAAGCCCATCTGTCTTATTCGCTAATGATCACACTGCCACGTGACCTTATGACCACACGTCGTCAATCCAAGAAGAAACGATGAAAAAATCGACATGATTTGATATTTGGCGTTTTTTTTTTCAAATGATTATTTAATGGTTTTCTTTTGTCCAACATTTTTTCGTGTAGATAAAATTGCGAGATTCAAGTGAACCCGGTCATTGACAGAGTTTTCATTATTTTCACGTGTATAATTTGCATCGGAATATCAAAGATGATGCGAAGTTTTTATTTATTCTTGATAAATGATTTGTTTTTTCTTAGCCGCAATTTTATGAGAATTTACGATCTCTAGTTTTCTACGGGCCATAGAGATTCTCTCCGACAAAGAAAAGCCGACAACCGGAAATTGAGAAGTTTAATTAAGAGATTTCTCATTCACCTTCTTCGTGCTTTTATTTTATTCTCAGCATTCATTATCTTGATGGCAAACCGAATTCATCGATTAGAGACAAAAAAGAAGAAAAAAAAAGAACACAGTTTCTTTGTTAAAAATGAAAGATCATTTACCTCCCTGCAACATTGCGAAGCTGCAACATTCGCATTAGGAGAAAAAAAAAGGCGGAACCCTCGCGGAATGGTAGCGATTCTTTCGAAAGAAAATTGCCTCTATATAAGCGGTTCAACTTCGTTTCGACTTGTCCGTGGCTCGAGGGTTATTAGCATATCGACGAAAGATTTATGGTCTTAGCCTCCGTCCCTGCCTCAGCCTCGGAGCCTCAGAGCCTCTCCCTCTTTGCTCTTTAGTCACTGAATTCCGCGCGAAAGTAGCCACCTTCTTTTTTTGTTGCTCTTGTCTTTCTCAGCCTCCCCCCCTCCCCCCAGGGAATATACGGGCGCGTGGCTCACATGTACGGATATAACTCTGGTCACGAAGAAGAAAAAAAAACGTTGGTGGACTAAATTCTAAAATTGTTGATCCGTAAACCATGGATACAACGCCTGATAAATATATATATCTGTCCCCTGTGTCGCAGGACGTGAACCCTCTCGTGGGTCGGGTATCGAGTTACACGTACCAAATCCAGTCTAGAATTTCTCCCTTTTGACATTAGGTAGGTTCTTTTGTTGGCTCGGTTCTAATTGGGCACAAAAGAGTCTGCGAAGATATGTGAAGAGAATTTTTGTCAAGGTTAAGAGCATGCTATATATAGTTAATCTTTACCAACCAAGTAGCCGCGCCGCACTTATTGCCACTGATATCAAAGCCTACGCGCAACAATAACGACAGAATTCTTGTTCTTAACTGAAATCGCTATCATCTTCTTCTTTGCTCTCTGTTACGCGTAGGATTTGATGATGATATGAGTGGAAATAAGTGCGACGCGGTTACTCAATGGTTGGTAAAGATTGACTGTAGCATGCTCTTAATAAGGTCCTGGGGTCACGTGGCTCGCCTTTTTATCTCACAGAGAAAATTCGATGTCTTGTATCAAGTATAAAATGGCTCTCTGAATTGACTGATTTTCACGTGGCATCGGGGCTTCTTATTCTCCCCTCCCGGTCTATCAATTCGGTCTCGTTACGGCGTCTATAAATCTACCGGGTCGGCTCTGCCGGTGTCTATACTTCTAGCTACGTCTATACGTCTGCCTTCAGCTACGTTGAACGTACCCTCGCGTGGCAGTGGCGCGGCGAGGTTCGTCGGCACGATATAACCCCGATACCTCTTCTTACCTTACTTAAGTGTATCGGTTTATGTTGCCTGGTGGAATAACGAATAAATAAGGTTATATAGGATATATAGGATAAACAGGAAGGCTAACAAAATGATCGTTTACGTTCTTGCCACGTATCTTACTGGGATATTATATACGTATATAAAATAATCGCGTGTGTGTGCCGTCCTCTCTCTCCCTATTCTCTTATATCTCTCAAACCACCACCACCATAGACTTATATCCGCGCGCAGTCGGACGACTTCACGGTCTCTCGAACGCTTTACCAAGATGCCGGGACTGTGATAACGGTGACCCTACGTGAAACGACGACCACGCGGGTAAGATCACTCTAATTAAATCATATATCGTCGTTATTTTTGTGTCATGGGGAGAACGACGAACACTGTATCTCACGCCTGTCCGTTCTCGAAACCACCTGCGCCTAATGAATTGTGTCGATGACGATGAAAATCTGACGAGGTTTAATTGAATATAATTAAACAAACAGAAAATTTAATTCAGTCGATTTGATAAACTCGTTTTTTTTCTGTGTGGATCGCGTGATTTTTCTTCTACATATTATGGTGCAGGGGCTGATTTATTGTTATTATATTTTTAGAATCACGCTACTATATAGATGTTGGTTTTCGGTTATGTATTGTCGTTTCATGAACCGAAATACCGAGTATACATAGTTTTAGTACGTCCCGTTATCTTACCCTACTACGACTCGTAGGGTGGATAGGCGAAGCTAGTACAACGTCGTTCTAACAAATGTAGAATAAACATGGAACGAGAGAAAGAGGCAGAATATATAAATTGTCATTCCCTACTTGCGCAGTAGCCGGATTTTACAACCCTGCTCGTGTAATAAACTTTCGTGAACTATTCTTAGACTCTGTGTATGTATATATAAAATCGAAGGTTTCTTTAATCGATTAATCTATCTTCCTATAAATCGCTGTACCTACATGAAAGAAAGTAGGAAAAATTTGACATCTAGCTGGTTGCCCCCCCTTCCCCCGATTTTTTCTCCAGTTCTTTTACGTCACGTTTCCGGCAATGAAAAGGACAAGCGGTGGGGTTTTTTTTAGAGGGAAACACAGACCCGCAGGAAGTACTGGAAGCTCCGAGACGCAGCTGACAACGATTATTATACTGGAGCATCGGTGTGTTTTCGATATGAAATAACCGGTACGGGGTCACGCGAGTGGGAAAATATCATGACGATCAATCGTCACTCGCGGAGTGCTATTTCGCTATTTCGCTATTTCCAATCATACTTTCGATACAGTTTGACGGGTATTATATATTTATTTGTGAATAAACAACAATCGCGTCGTCGTGGATAATAGAAAACCTGTCGAGTTTGCTAAAAAGCCATTTTCAACGAGGTTTAATTTATCTACGGGGTTATAAATGCGAAGTCAGCAAACGAACAATAAAATTACACACATAGCTCCGAACATTACCTACCCCGGGGGTTTTTACCAAAAGATTTACGACCCCAAAAAAAAAACTCGCGCGTTGAACGAAACAATTTTTAAATTAACGTATACGAATCTGGTAAAATCGGATTTTGTATACACACATCGCACTCGTACACGATATCGAGATGAATTTGATAAATAATAATTTCGAAAAATTAATCAACCGCCGAGTGTCGACGTCGAAATTTCATCAGATTGTTTTATTTGCATATTGATGCGAAATTTTGGTTATTACACCGATTATACAAACAGGACGCCAGTCAATTCCTTCTTTTTTTTTTGTTTAATTCAACGCTTAAATTATTGCGGCCAATATGATTTGATTATCAATATTATCATCAATAATTCATCTGTTTGTATCGAATCGGTACACAGATTTAAAAAAAAAAACCTGTTCTCCTGTATAGTTTTCCAAAAATACACAGATACGAATATAAAGAAACGTTTCGCGAACGATTTTATCGTTGCCGTGCACCGCATTGAACATTCTGGGATTGAGGAAGCAAAAAAACGAGAAATAATCAAACAAAATCATTCCGAGTAACTAAAGGTCGAGGATCGGACACGGGAGAGAGAAAGAGGCGAAATGTCTACCGTCAGAAAACCACGCTCGGAATGTGTGACAAAACAAAGCTGTGTTCCAGAGGACAGCGGGAGCCGAAACAAACTACATAAAATTTCAGACCGAAAGAATCTGCTCCGTGTGGATCTCGCAATTCGGATCATTATATTTTAGCCATGCAACTCAGTGGTTTGGTTTGGTCCCTCTTGTGTTTCTTACTCCTCTTCAAATTTTAATTGCTCTACGGATTCCGAGATTTCACTTTTTACACTCGAACACGATTCATGAGAACAACAACGGTGTCTCGTTTTCTGCATCTTTCTTCAGACATTATCGTTCTCGCGGTAAAAACAATCGATAATTAGTCCCTCTCTGCAGTGATAGGGAATTTATCAAAATAAACCCACGGTCGCATCGGTGTAACAAAGCATAAAAAAAATAAAGAAAAAAAAAGAAAAAAGGTTGATAATAATAAGAGGCGCGGCAAGGCTTGATAATTACAGTTAATTCCACGTAATCCGACAAGCTTATTGGTACGTTAGTCGTATAGCAGTGCTGCAGGCGTACCTGTATCGAGTTACTCAGCAGACGTAGGTGGGTAGAGGTCCGGTGATAAAACGCCACCCCCACCGCCACCGCTGCGGCCGTAGCCGCACGGCACTGCGCAGCACTGCACGTCACTGCAACGTTCTGGTTTAAAGACACGCGGGGAGATACGGGCGTGCACCGCCCTGTCCCACCACCACCTGAACGTATTCCACTTAGCCGACAGCCCTGCTGCACCACCAGACTTGAGCCCATTAAATCGAATTAATAAGCCGTACTATGCATGCATCATGCTATGAAATATGATACCTACTCGGCTCTAGCCGACCACCCGAAACCACCCTTTCGAAGTGACGGTTACCGGAAGTCAGGCTACACTCTCGCATATATATACCGAACTCTACTTGAATTCGCATGCATTATGTATGGACGTTGTATCATGTATCTTCGTATTATCGTGCCTGTGGGTAAAGTCGAGTATCGAAATCTGCGAAACGCGTGCGGAAATAAGGAAAAAGTCCTCGAATTATCGACAGACTCGCACGTTTCTTCTATTTCTATTACAGACTCTCGAATATTGATGATCCAGATTCATCGCGTTATCGGAGTATAAAATTACCGCTGAGAAACGTGTCAGTATGGACGAAGCTTGTGGGATATTCTTTCGTCTTCTAGTTTTTTTTTCTTCTTTCTTCTTTTCTTGGTCGCCTTTTCGTGCGAGTGATAGTTGAGATAGGAAAAACGCTTGCGTTCGCTTTTATACGTTAGTCAAGGAATTTCCGCATCCTGTGGGCGTTCGCGTTTCGTTTTTGTATAAAAAGAGCAAGAGTTGATGGAAATTTACGACACTGCGAACTGCAGAGTCTCTCCTTCTCTCCATTGAGAAAACGACGCCGAGGCTTTTCCAGCTTGCGCACGATTTATTGTCTAGAACGAAAATCGGTTTAATCTGACGGATTAAAAGTTTCAGACTCCGAACGGCACGCGATTTTTCTTGAAACGAACGAACGAACGAGCGATAGCGGAAAAGTAAATTTAAATACAACCTAAGGTAAATTGTTATAATTTCATTCGCATTCGTTTATCATATATTCAAAGTTATCCCGATTCATCCCATCAATTTGTGTGTAACTTCACTTTTATACCATCGTTATCTTCATTTTGCGGTGACGTCCGTTGACACGCGCGGGTTTATACACCTCGATTTGTAATCCCAAAGATAACAATAGGAACTAGGATGGATTTTACGCGGATTCTCTCCACAACCGGTTATTTTGCATACAAAAAATAATCGGATATACCGGAGGCTTTCAGGTACCGATACCCACGTTCCTTTATCCTTTTTGTCCGAGTGCACCAGCTCGAGGCTGAGCAGGTTTGGCAGAGTACCAAAATCTTTTTACATCCGATAAAAATTAAACTGTAGGCTCTAGTTCGTTGTATCTTCTCCGTTGAAAAAAAAAGTGGAATAGCACTTTTTCCTTTTTTTTCTTTCGTTTCGAAAGACCAAAACAAAAAAGAAAAAAGAAAAAGGTTTAAACGTCGCCCTTCTGCCACGCACCAGGGCACTAAGTCCCGGACCAGATGAATGCGAGTCGTGAAATACTGCAGGGGGTACAAATGAATGAGCTCTTTATTTAATTTGAAACTGGAAATCACCTTATAAATCTGGGGGTTAACGAAAGTTTCGCGTTCGCTTTCGGATATCTTGAAAACGATTTAACGTCGTCTAATACACACAAGTAGTACACCACGCTACTTCGGTTCGTGATTACTGGCAATAATTCACTAAACTTTTCCTGACTTATCGTCCAGTGCGCGTTTTGCGACTGGAGAATAGAATAGAGAATAGAGAGTAGTGAAGCGGGGTGCGTGAAAAAGAAAATGTACCAAAATCGAGTCCGAAGTGGAAGAGGCCGAGGCCAATCAGTTAGTATCACGCTCTAAGGAATATTATTTTAATAGCCACGGGGAGGAAGAGAGCTGTCAATCACGGCTCACCCTTCTCCCTTCTCTCGTTACACCGGCTGCTGCAGCAGCAGTGAATCTATTTTCCCCTTCTTTGATAGTTCGCCGCCGCCACCCCTATGTCCGTATATACATATATATAGATACCTGCGGAGGATCGGAGCCCAGCTACAGGGAAGATTGTTCTCTTTCCTCCCTTTTTTCCCCTTTCCCTTTTCGTTTCCCTCAAAACTGCCCTCGGGCAAGTGCCAGGCTAGCTAGCTTTTTATCCTACCCTAACCTGACCCTATTCTTGCGGCAGCCCCTGTGTCACGTTTGCGAGGGGTTCTGTGTTTCCTAACAATATGTGAAATGAACCGCAGTTAGGGCAGTTATTCGCATTGTAAACGAACTATATATATATATATATATTATATTATATTATATTTATATATATATATAAAACTTTATTTTATTTTATTTATTTATCCATTTATTCACTTACGGCGGGGGCGAGGGGGTGAAGAAATATGAGCGATGATAGATTCTTTTTCTTTCTTTTACCGTAATTCAATCTGCATCGGATAACGTTGAGAGTGAGAGAGAGGGGGGTAAAGAAGAATAAGAGACGAAGGATAAGAAGTTGGAAAGTGATATCGTGTTATGACTCACTCGGATCACGAAGTCCGGTCGAGTCGTTAACTTATCAGAATTTCTCACGCAATCCTCGTGGGAAGTTTCGAATGAAATAATTATTCTTCTTTACTGCTAGTGTGGTGTACGACGTCGTTATTTCATACGGATATTGAATACTTATATATTCATTTGAAAATGCGTAATTCTTCGAGCGAGATCTACTTCCGGGAGTTTGAAATTTATTTTACTGAAATCTCAACGTCTCTGTGCCGACGATAAAAGGCGCAGAGTCAAGAATTTCACTTTATAATCAACATCCCAGCTGGGGTTTTATACTACGCATATTATCGACCCCGATATAAGCAGCTTCGCGGTTTTAATTGCCTTTTGGTATTCCATTAATCCCATAATCCATAAACCTGAGATTAGGGGGAAGACATCACCTCGGACCGAGAAATCTCCCTCCCACGTTTATATATTGTACTTTACACGGGCTGCAATTTGAATCGAATCACCTCATTTTCACCTGTACCAATTTTGTCTCGATTCCAAACTACACCTACGCAGGTTTATTGTACATGTATACCGTGTGGTTGCGACTCTCGACCAGCTTTGAACATCCATCAATTGTAATCAAGACACAGTCACAAGTCGCTCGCGTGGGACGCTACATCCATCATTAGATACGGTATACAAGCCTCGTATTAAATGAACACCGGTGTGTGTTTTAAAGAATTGGGTGTCGTTGCTCGTTTCTTTTTAAACTTCCACAACGTCCGTTGTTTCCGGTCAGCTAAGAATAGAACCGTCGATGACGGATGATGGAATGAGAAACTTTGGTTCTTTGCGAATCGATCATCCGCAAGTTGTGCGGGGTTCTTCCGCCACCTCCTAGTTAGACGCGCGGTCCTGGGCGCGTGTCTACAATTTATTTTAACGGCTTATTACGGTCTCGTGCGCAGCAATCAATCCTGGCTTCAGCTAACCGTATAACCGTCCAGCACCCCGCCCCCCGCGTATGGCGTGTGCGTAGCGTGGGCGGCTTTATGGCGATTTAAAATAGAGAGATTTTTTCTTTTTCTCTCTGTCAATTATTCAGACCGTGCGATTACACGCCCAGGGGTGTTGATGCGTTGTGAGAACAGGACCAGGAGAGGAAAAAACCTGTGCGGTCTGTGATAACTATACTTTTTCTATTTGATTCATTTTTTTTTTCTCGGAACGAAACTACAAAATTTACATTGGGGGGAGGATTCGAAAATCCTTAGCCTCAGAGTGTTCGTGTGACGAGCTTAATGAGATCAGCTCAGCTCAGCTCCCGCGCACACTTTTCCATCCATTGTGCGAGTAGAATATCACGCGGTATAGGGGAGATAGAAAAAAAAAATCCGGAACCCCGATTTTTGACAATATAATAAATAATCGGATAAATTGATCGAGGGAATGAGAAACGGAGGGACTTTGTGAGTCATTCGTAGTACAACGTCGAACGGAATGGGGAACGGGAGAATTGACTGTATTGTATTATTTTATTCACCGAGGCGCGACCCTGTCATCCCTTCAATCCGTTTCACCCCACGGAAAACCCTCGTGACAATGCAGTCGGGTGCACGAAGTTTGATGGAAATTCGGTTTCCACATTTCTACCCTTGGTAAAGAAAAAAATACACGTATATATATGTATATATATTATGTACGATTACAACGATATATATGTATTATATACGATGAGGAAGATGCGGGGGTACTTTCTTGTGCTGATCTTTTGACGAGGCACTTATGAGGGCTATAAGCGCCTGCACTTTGGCCTAAGAAATGCAAGTTTTCATTAAAGTAGCAAACCGCCTCGCCATTTCGCGTTTTTCAATTGCAAAGATGAAAGAGCCCGGTTAAGATTGCGGAGACTGAGAATGAGAAAAATGAAAAGAGAAAAGAGAAAAGAGACGAAGAAAAAGAAAGAAATGTTGTTTCTTAAAGCTACAAGCGCCAACACCGCAGCGACTATCGGGCGTCGGCGCCTGTTTTCACCCGACGTCACTCACCACGTCAACTCCATATGGTAGCGTTGCCGCCTCTTTGCTACTCTGCTACCAGCCCGTGCCAGTCATCCGGGCTTAATATCTAACCCCGACTGACGCGACCCCATCGTTTTCAAGACGTCTGCCACTGTCTTCTGTTTCGGCCTCTTCCTACGTCCGAGACTCTCTGATTTTCACTTCTTACCTATTTCACGATTGCGGCAATATTTTTTCACTGTACGGTAAATGGCCCTTTTTGAAGATATTAGCTTGGACTCTGTCTCGTCCCCCTTTTCTAAATTAAAACTCCAAACTCCTCCTGAATACTTCTCCCAATAGCTACGAATATCTTTCGAATTTTCCGACATTTCCTGATGTTTCCCAATATCCATTGACATTTCCCTCGGTATCTCCTGCGACATTATCTCTAGTATCTCTCAAATGTCGCCATTGTGATTCACTCCCCGATGAAATCCGACGTGATGAGGGTTTTATCGTGTGAACTTGTACGTCTTGGGCGAGGAACGATCATCTTTTCAATATACGATTCAATGATTGATTTTTTAAAATGAAAATCAAGATTACAAAAAAAAAAGTCATTCACCGAAAGTCATTTTTGAGACTTTTGAGAATGGTTTCCACATGATTTTAGAAAGATTTTTTTTTTCTGTCTATGACGCACGAAATAAAATCTACCGGTGGACCGATTTTAGTTTTTCTGGACTAAAACCGTTTAGTAAAGAGGTAATTTTCAATATGAACAGAGATTTTTTTCATAACTTTATTTATACTCGAGTTATCATGAAAAGTAACGTATGAAGACGCATGAAAACGCTATTCTAGTCTAAAAAATGTAATGAATATCTGGTACAATTTTGATCGGATCAAAAAGTTCTCCGTTCATTTTGAGAAGGCCTCTTTACTATGAATACTTTGAGACCAGAAAAACTTTAATCGATCCACCGATAGATTTTATTTCCTGCATCGTAGACAAAAAAAAATGTGTTCCCATAATCGTGTGAAACACGAAACATTCTAAAATATGAAAAATGACTTTTGGCAGTTTTGACTTGTGTGAAATTTTAAGGTATATGTACCCCGTTAATTACAAATTAAAGTTTCTTACTCTCTTATAGGAGCCAGGGGTCAGAGTACATTTATCTTCTCGACGATCCCTTTCCATCAGCCAGGCGTGGTATTGTGGAATAAACGTTTACCTTGGTGCGAATTTGATCGAATAGCTAATTAATTCCAGAGTGTCGCGTCCGATCGCCCCTAATTCGACATTACCAGTTGCTATTCTACAGCTGTTGGGCAATCCGTTCCATTCCGTCGACCTTATTGAGGTCAATCCCAGGATCAAATACGCGTACCACCGAAGGATTTATCGCGTTCTAGTTTTATTAACCCTACACTACTCTCCGTGGACGGGTTCGGTTCGTTGATCTACGAACTAGTTTCACTTGATTAAATCTATACAACGGTGAACCTAGAAATCAATTCTGTCCACGGCCGTTCGTTATCTGTGAGGAATATTTAGCTTGATGAATCCAATCTAGGCGGGAGAAGTTGAGGGACGATGTTATCTCCATTTCTGATTTCATTCCTTCCTTTTTTTGTATTATTTTTTTTTATTTTAGTCAATTTATTGCAGACTGCGGAGCGAATTAAAGCCTCCTCTTTGTTCGGAGTCGATCGCTTTGCAAGATCCTCGATTTCATGAATCCGCTTTAGCGTTTGATTGGGACTCGAATCTGATCGGAATTTGATTAATTGAAAAAACCGTATTCCATTGAAATTCGGGTCACTGATCCGCTCGCGTTTCATCCCTGCAGGCGGAGAGGAAACGAAGATATTTCAGGTGAAAGAGACCTCTGCTATTTTCATCGCGGGCATGGAACCACCTTATCGAACGAAGTACGGTCAAATATGTCGGCGATAACCGCGGTTTGATCGATTGAGCTCAATGACTTTTTGACGAAGGCTTTTCATCCCCTATATCCCATCAGCGGTACCGAGATCGAGATCGCAGAAATGTGAAATATGCGGATGACGAGACGCCAGGAACTCGGGCCGCCTTTCTTAACCGGTTTACGCTTATCTCGTTAATTGATTCCTTCGACGATCGCGACCTCCGCTAAATTAAAATACCTCCGAGACATGCCCTGCAGTATTTATGCCAATATATATTTTTCGTTGCCGTTATTATACGTGCAAAGCGGTTTCTCACGCCTCAGTTTGACCAGATTCTCGGACACGTCTCTTATTCGGTGCGATAATTGAAGGTGGATCTCTGATACGCGCGTTTAATCACAGTTCGGAACATCCGCGGACAATTGGACGCGGTGATTGGGTCAGGGAACGGGGTTCCTCTACCGCGAGAACCGCGGTCGCAAACTGCACCGGTAATACCAGAGTCACATTCCTGGTGAACAGGTAATTATCTGCACAATGCCCCAGCGCTGAACTACAGCCGCAAACAGAGTGCCCATGCCGCTGCGGACTCTGCGGCCACCGAAACGGACGAAATTCATCCGTCACCGTGTAAAATTGAGGGCGAGAGGGCAAAAATGTTCGACGATGCTGCTGCGATTCGTACGGAGGAAACTATGACGCGCAGGAGTTATATGGTCACTTTTACTACTCCGCGGTTTATTCCTTATGACTCAGCAAACCACGTTTTATAGACTCGAGAATACCGAGTGAGCCATGTCACAGCTGGCCGATTGTCACCGACGTCGCGTCGCGTTGCACGAGGAAACTTGGGCGAACGACTCGGTTAGCGACAAAGTCCCACATTTGGTTTTCTGGTCTCAAACTAGTTCAAATAAAATGACTGAATTAAAAACATGAAAACAGATAAACTTTATCATGAAATTCCAGTCTTCGATTTCATTATTCCGCAAGAGAATACCGAGCAGCTACTTATTTCGACGGATTATAAATTCACTTCCGGAAACTGACAGTTCCATCTAATCCCTCGTTTAACTGGGATAATGAATTGATAACATAATAAATTCAGAAATACTGTTTCAATGTATTGAATTCTTCTGTCATTCGCTTATCAAACAAATGTGGGTTAATTGACCTGAGTGAATGTCAAATAAAATAAAATTATAATTAATTTTTGTGACATTCTGTCAAGAAAAAGGGAATATTGTTAAATTCAGAATTGGTCGAAATCATCTCAATGAACCGAAACGAGATATGATTTAGAAAAATGTCTAATGAATTTGTCTTGTTATGTTTCAGGTGAGTAGCGCAAATTCGTTTGGATCAAACTTAGAGATTGCCTGAAATTAGGGTGAGTTAAAATGGTAAGAGCCTTCTGTAATGTCTTGTAATTGTCCCGGAATCCTGGTCCCTACAGCTACGCAGGCATAACTGCAGCTTAGGACAGTTGAGAATGTCTCGAGGTGTTTCAGCAATTCGTCGGGGTCGTACGTATACGTACGGGATGTACTTGGCCTATAGCGAGCTCGGAGGGAGTGTAAGGAATGACTTTGTAAACTTTGTGAGTAGTTGGGTGTTGTTTTCTCTTGAACGGCATACGACCGCGTGACAATGACACCAGTTTAAAATCAATTAAGCCAGGACAATAACCGCCCGCGACGGTGTGTCGAGGTTCTGTGCTGTGCTTCGTGGAACTTGCGAGAGTTGCGTAGTACACGATTATTTCCCTCTTCCGCAGCTCTCGCATCGAATTTATACAATTTATATCCAACCAGTTACACAACGCGATCTATTATCGTATAATTATCCCGGATGACTCTACGCCCTCATGTTCTCTATTCTTCAATTTTAACCTCGTACGTCAATGTCAGGCGCATTCGGATACCGGAAACCCACCAACAAAGGGATCGACGAGTCGAGAATCCTTCAGTCATTTGTCGTTTCCGAAATTCCATTTCTTTTCCTCTTTGAATTTCTAAACCCCTTGATCGTGTTCCACAATATTGCGTCTGATGTTTGATTTATATAATGAGTAGCCGAATTATAGATAGTTTCTCGCCCAAGGATAGTATCAATTTACTCGATAAAACCGTTCATTTTCCCTCTCAGCCGATATCCTTGAAAGATCGGAAACTGGATCTTTCGACCCGCGGTTCTCCTACTTTAACGGTAACGTAAAAAGGACTGGTGGTTTTCGTTTGGAAAGGGGCTTTCGAAGATCGCATCTCGGATAGAGGTTACACCGATACACCGGGGGTATAAGAATAAGGGGTAGATTTTTCACATCAGTCGCGGTGCAAACACCTTCTATTCATACGGTTTTATCCGAGGTATGTTAGAGAAGCGGCATTCAACCTGGCGTCGCTTATCGTCGGGCGATTTTGTTCGCGGAGTTGGGATATAAATCTCGGATGAGAAGGCAGCTGGGTTGCCGAGGAGGAGGCTTGGATTTCCGCTTGATATCAGAGTACCACGAAGCAGAATCTTGCTTGTACGCGGATTGGCTAAGCGGGTCTTATCCCAGGCTGAAGGTTCGAACGAGTCTATTAATATCGCGAAAAGGGCAAACTTTTACCGATCCTTTATTTTTCTTACTATCAACTTCCTTCCTTCCTTCCTCCTCACGCCCTAGTTCCAGTCGCTCAGTATTAAACCTTCTCAATTATTACCGCGGGATCAACGTTAATCCCTCTGAAACACCTGGTACACGACTATCCCTCTCGAAATTCGCTGCAGTCTTCTTACGGTCATGCGATAATCGAATGCTTTGAAATTCCCTTCAGCGTTTCGAAATGTGGTTCATTAATATTGCATAAGGCAGCAGCGACAGCAGCAGCAGCATCAGGAGACTAAAGGATTTTCATTTTTCCGGGCAGTGGCCTTCTAAATAATTGATGAACGATTTAGCCTCCATTTTTCATTTTTCATCGTTATTTCGTCGTCGACCGCCGCCTTAGAGCGGACAATCGAGTCGTCACAGGCTTTGGCCAGGAGTCAAAACTCGTCGAAGCGTATTGCCCTTATTTTTATACGCTTTTGGTTCCGTGGAACGAAGCGCGCGGCGGCTGCGGCGGCGGCGGCGATCCCGGAATAATAATCTTGGCTCGCGTCGACGCTTTTTGTCAACTACTACTACAAGTCCGGGGCACTCAAATGATGGGAAATAAAAGGACAATGTGCTGCGGTCCACGACGCCCTGTGAGAACACATAAAACGCCACGTCCCCGTCCACGTCGACCGCAAGACGCGATAATACCTCCGCCGCTTTAACTTCTGATTCCATTCTTCGGGATTTTCATGTAATCCGATACACAGCATCCCGCATCCACGCCGTTATACCCGTACTTCTACCTATATCGGATCACCTACTCCACGCACTCGGTGTATTATGGAACAATAAATATCACGGTACACGTCATGAGAGCAGGAATGATATCGGGGTTTATCGACGCCGTACTATACGATAACGATCGACGTTGTATGGATCACGGCTCGGGCTATAGGGGTGATTGGACTTGATATTTTATGACAACCTCGTCAAAAGTATTTTATTGCATTTTATTACGTCTCAATTAATCGGGTTATCGTCCCTTCTTCGCGGCGGAGGCGAGTCTCTTCCTTATCAGCAATGCCAAAGCCACAGACGATTGATAAATTTTTGAGAAACAGCTGATCTCTGAGCGGGAACCCGGTGGCGATGATATCCTCGGTACGGAGGCACTTGGCGCGTTTTTTTTTCTCTCTACCCTCTGGTAAAACTCACCCTAGGGCCACGGTTTCGCACCAGCCATACTGCAGCCAGCCGAGCTCACCTACCCAACCGGCATCCTGCAACGGTCCTCCCGGAAATCAATAGCAAGACTAAGGGTAAGTCCCCTCCGAGTTAGACTCAACGAGGGGAATACCCGACCGAAAAGTTACCTTTATACTACTTGAAACTATGGCGAATCGGATCTGCTCGGTCTTCGCTCGTTGACGTAATTGGGAGAAAGCGATCCGATCCAGTTTTTGCGAGAATGATAATACAAAAATGGATAGTATGAATCATTTGAGCTATCATGATTCGCAGTCGCATTGGTCTCAGAAATTTCCACTCCATTCGCCTTTCTCCCCCTAATTGCATCGTTTTTGACGAACCTTTGAACATCCTTTCATAACACGTATACGTACCTAGATCCGTGCCACGACACTTGAAAACTCTGCCCTATCGGATATAGGGGAGACGAGGTCCTCCCCTAGGCACCTTGGAACGCATCGTCGAGCCCTTGAATCTGCCTGTCTGCTTACACGACGCGGAGACGAGAGAGAAGGGGCTGAAAAAAAGATCAGAAGGTGATAGTGTCAGCGATGAAAGTATGGATCCGGAAGAAAATTTTACGGTTAATTGAATAGAGTTTGATTTAAACAAATGAAATTGATTTTGGTTTTGGTTCTAATTAAGGAGAAACGTGTGTAATTAGAGTTTCGTTAGACGCGGCTAATACCTATCCTACATCTCGAGTTTTAATTCCAGTTCAGAGTTCGCTCTGTTCTTAGGGGGATATATACATATACATAACAACCTACATATATACCTATGTAGCTTGAAAAGAAAGTTATTAATTAAACTTTGTTCGAATGGAGGTCGTGCTCTAGGTGGCAGGACATCCGCGTACAAAATCCGTAGACATACCGACACGCGCGGTAACTTAGAGTTCAAATATTCACTCGCGTAAAATCCCTGCTTTTATTATCGGTATCACGATCCAAGCTTACTTTTTCACCTACTTGTTCCGCGACAAATGAGATCGCGGAAGTTGACTATAAACTAAGTTCGATCAGCACCGGCTTGTTAAACTTTCTCTGTAACATTGGCGATGCAAATCCGCACTGCAGTTTCTGGAATTCTTATTAAATTACCATTTTTAATCAGCAGTGATAATTGCTGAAAAACTATTGTCATTCTCGCCCCTCGGGTACGTCCAGCTGCTCAGTAATTAAAAGATTCAGGAATCTCTCGGTTGGTAACTGCTGCAAAAGATCATTAGCAGCAATAAAACTCGTCACGATTTCTATTCGAGAATTCCCTTTCCGAGTATAAAGCGGAGATACTAATTACCTAAACGGTATTTTCGAAACTTGAATTTTGGGTCGTGAGTACAGACAGAAAATAGAGAAATTCTCATGTTTCTCAGGGTGTGAAAATTCCTGGTCGTTCCGAACTGTTGACAGACCCCCCAAGACTATCGTGTACAAGGTTAGATCGTACCTACGCACCGGTTTGCCCCATCGGTTAGCGACCACGTGTCAGAATAATATTCGAGTCGGATACGCCACCGGGCCGAGGTTCTAGCGGCGAATCGAATGAGATAAAATGAGAGAAGGGACAGGCTACAGGCTCGCAGGATGTTGCGGGTCCGGAGATTCTTTTTTCTCTTTCTTCACTCCGAAATGCCCTCAATAGAGACGGACGTATCGTTCTTCCTTCCTATCCTACATCGGATCGATCCACCGCCCCAGTGATTTCAGGATTGCTAACACGGATGGAAAGAGGAATCTTGCCGAACCCCTCGCACGGTTCGACAATGGCAAATTACGGTTTTACAGTGGCCTTTAACCTCGATTCAGTTGATTAACCGTCATTTTTTTTTTATATCGTAACGTGTAACAAAAATGAGAAATATTCGATATACCCCACGGTAACTTTTGGGGTAAAGTTTCTGAATGTTTGTACAGGAACAATTTGGGTATACCCTAAGCTAAGCTCATACCATTTGTATACCGGGGTTTATTAATTAAATTTTCGAGGGCTCGGAAATTTGAAAAGTTGGTAACAATCTGACCCGATCCGTGCGGCGTTGAAATACCAGGTTCTTCCCGCTATGCGATTTCTTCATCCTCGCGATTGTTTCACCCTATCGCGATTCATCGTCAGAATAAAGAAATCCACGTATACGTCTCGGTGCTGCGCGCTTCTTCCATTATTTTCACCGCGGGGGTGTATAATATAAGCCGGTGTTGCAACCCCTGCAGGATTTCCTTCTGAAAACATGTTTTCCCTCGGTGGAAAAAAGAAGGAGTCTGTAACTTGAGGCTCGACGTAACATTTCAATAACCGTTCCATAAATAGTGTGCGGGGATTCGGAGGTTACGTTTTGGACTCAAGCCCATGCAAATGAAAACAAATACTTTCCCCCCCGGTATATACATACCTACTCGGCATGCCCACGGGTGGGTTTATTCACGTCTATACACATGTACGTTATTGCCTCCTTGACGTATGCCTTTATAAGCGGAACGAATGGTTATTACCGAGGCGAACCTAATGCATGATACTACACCCGTCGTATTTTCTATGGACCTGCACCGCGTCTAGATACTCGACCACGTACGGTTGCGTTTTTATTCCCCGAAAGGGTCGAGTCTCCTGATAACTTCATTTCGCAGGGCGAAGATGCTTCGAAATAATCGTGGTGCTTCTTTTTCGAAAATTTGTTTTTCTCCCAAGAGGAAGAAAAGAAGAAGAAGAAGGAGAGGGTTAATGGACCACCTAATTCTCGTACGGTATTTCAACTCAATTTCGTCCCGCGATAAAAGTCCCAAGCGACATCTGAAAATAGCCCTTGGACTTGATATCGATCGAAGCAAAAGTTCGTTCGCGAGATAAAAATTCCGGGGCAACGAAGGAAGGCGATAAATAAATGGGGTAAAGAGTAAAACCGCACGTTAAACACATTTGTATTTTCTGGCGGAAGTAGCAGGAGGTGGGTTTCAGCGCATATTTAGTGCATTGTCCCATTTTACAAAGCCCATATAATGTAACGCCGGTAGGACTGGGACTGGGACTGGGACAGTCCTGGTAAGTTACGAGGACGTACGTTATCCCGGACGTGGTGTAGCACCAGCAACAGGACCCGCAGCAGCACCCGGCGCGGGCAGGACGAACGAGACGCGGTTGTATCAACGGCCGAACCACCGGGAGTCTAGACTCCGACGGTGTTAAGGAATTGTGGTCGCGGTACGTAGGATGGTTGCATGTTTGCCGCCGCGCCGCTCCGAAGCTGCTCCGGGTCCTCTGCGCGACCTCCAGTACTCCGTAGGGAATATCATGCCCCGAGATTCCCCGGGGATCACGGGGTCACCATACCGCGTTTACCTAACCTAACATTCGCAAATTCCTCCAACGATGTGTCTTCGGGTCTATGCATCGTCTCCATGCTCGGTGCAGGTGTAATTAGATAATTTCAAATATCGCCATTCTCGATCCCGGATGTGATATGGCGACTGGTTTTATCTCATCGCGTACTCATCACGCACACGTCCTTTTTAATTTACGTGCACGAAACGTGGTGGATAAGTATCGCGTGTTTAGCGTTAAAGAATCGATGCTCCGTTAGCGGAAATGAGGTTGGCTAACTGGCGCCAGTTGACGTATTTCTTTTACTGTATTTTTTTTTCTCTTTCGCATCAAGCAATCATCACGCCACGGATATACAGTATGAATGGGCTGTACGGTAATTCTCTCAAATTTAGGACCTTTATACTTGATACACTGCATCTTTGATCTCGAGTGAAATTTGATGTACGCAACATTTACTATTCACTCTTTGAAATGGAAAATTTTTATATTTCGAGAGGGATTTTGGATTAAAATTTGAATATAATTTCATCTTCTCCCATATTTTTGGTTGTTAGACGATACACAGATCGGAATCGGGTTCCTTTATCTCTCTATTCGCCATTTTGGCCGTTTCGCTATTCTCCAACCTCGCGATTTCATCAATATTAATACCGCGAGCTGGCGGGGTACCGAGGGCCTAAACAGTTTTATCCGAACGCCCCCGCAAGAATTGAATCCAGCTGGTGCCAGGTCCCGTCTCGCTTCGTCCTGGCTGGGTTTGAATTTTTTTATTATTTTTCTTTCCCAGTGCCGCTACTGTGCAACCCAGTGTTATAATATGACCTCGGTTCACTCACTCACTCACTCACTCACTTGGGTTTACATACATATGTATGAAGAAAATTTTAATGTGCCTTCGCCATATGGGCCCGGGCACTGCTTGGTGTGGCGCATGAAAACTGGGATATTACTTTCCTTACATTTTGACACACACACACACACACACACACGAACACAGACGCACACGCGATATTATTGTACATAAAAGTTTACTGCTCAAAATCGCTTATGCATACCGATAAAAATAACTTATCGGTTTGCCTTATAGGTAAAACCGGGGTAGGTAGCTGCTGGCCATAACCTCGGCCCTAAATATATCATTCCATAATTTTACGTTATCCCTTAACGCCTTCCTATTGTTTTCCCGGTTAATTTCACCCTTAGACATTTCCGAATGGTTCTAATTGTGGCAATAATTGCAGCCACTATATGCGAAAGTGTACGCAACGTGTGTGTCCACACAGTTGACTCGCTAATGACTGTGCGAGGCTTTTCGTATCGGTACGTAAACGATTACTTTATAGACCGCTAATAACCAGGGAACCAGATATACCTGAATAAAATCCCCGAGTATTTGTATTTGCCGGTATACCTCGCAGCATCCATTTGTCGACCTTCCAACAACATGGAAGCTTAATTGCCACTGCAATCGGCACCCTACAGGATTAATGCCGTGCTCCCTTTATGGTCTACATCGTAGGCCATTTGGGGCCGCGGACCGTTCTTTCTAACCTTGACAGAATCGTCATTAACATGATACATCGATTGCCTGGAACAAGTTTTTTTTTCTTCTGCAGTACCGCAGTCTTTCAGAGACCCTCTTCCGCTGCAGTGAGCCGTCGGACCTCTTTATTTTCTTTCTTACAATAAATATAGTTACAAGCTTCGATCGAAGATACATTACGTCTTGATTTAACAGGTAATCTCAAAATCCACCTCCTCTTCATTAGAGAGGATAAAGTTCTTTCGTCGTTTATTAATTAAGCTGACATATCAATTTTTCGTTCCTCGTTACTTTCATCTCTTTCATCTCTCTACCCTTGTATCATCCCCGAAATTCCCTTCCCTTTCCCCCGTCATTCGTCCCCCGTTTAAACTTTAGATTATAGTCACGAGCCTCGCGAAACAGGGGGGGCGTGGGGAAGGGGAGAGTTCGTACACCCGCGTAACGCAGGGTCGAGGAGCAGACCAGAATTTATAAATAGGTGCCCGGTAGTAGCATAGCTACGTAATTTCAACACCTCGTTAAGCACTCGGCTTGTAAGCCACCAGATGTTACACGCTCGGATATTTATGCCTTTATTATCCCTCTAATTAGCTCCTCTCTTCTGTGCTCATACACCTCACCGTGATACGCCTTTCTTTGCGTGGGAGGGTAACATTCTCGCATGCTTAGATTGAAATAGAGAAAGAACACGAGAAAGAGGAAGAGGAAGAGGAAGAGGAAGAGTAAGGGGAAGGTTCAAGTGGAAGTGGAAGAGGAAGAAGAAGAGTCGCAATTAGGAATCATCCCGGCAACGAAGCAGAACGCCTGGGTCGCTCCAGGATATGGACACGTAGGGGTTCCGCGATAAATTTGCTGGACGTATTGAGGGTCGACTTCATCGTGACAAGGGAGGCATTCCGGGGACGTTAGTGGGCCGGCTAAAGCACTGTCGGGGATGAATGTTACTGGGGTGTCAGACAAGTTAATGGCCGTGCCCACCTCTGTTCCACCTTTAAACGGTAACCCTGTGCTCGTTGCTTTACGACGCTCGAAAGGTACGACCCGAACAAACTACGTGCCTCCAGGTATAATCTCGATCTTTGATTTGGAAAAAGAAGGAAGAGGAGGTACGAGACATCATCGCATCATTTAAAATTTCATTCATGCGCAGCTCTATACAGCTGTAATCGATATCCCGTATACCGTGGTAGTATTATTTATCCATAACTACACGTGGATATATTTCTCTGGTAGCATCGGACTGCGTTATACCCCGTCTGTATCGGTTATAGAAAGTTTTCAGGAGGTACGAGGGACGGAAATGTGTTTGTGAGTTTCTGAACACACACCATGTATATACGAGTATAACCGCAGAAGGTACATACTAATAGGACCTACCTGCAGGTAGATACATTTAGGCGGATTATATCCGCTCCTCGTGTGCCTCGGATGTGATAGAAAAAGGACTGCAGGATAAACAGAGAGGAAAAAATATCATGAAAATTCTTCAGGGGATGTAAATGGCACGTCAAAAGGTTGTTTCGACGACGGCTATATCTACTTCGAGCGCGATTATCTGCCCCGGGGTTGGATGTAAAAGGAGAGTAAGGTACCGTCTGAGTATGCGGTAAAATAAAAAAGAATCTAAAATGATATAAAAATTGGCGTCGCGTACCAGCCACAGCTTTGGAGGAAGATTCAATTTTCGTGGATGAAAAACTTGGCCCGGGATTAAAATGAGCTTGAATAACCGATGCAGCTGCCAAATGCTCGCGAACAAACACGGTACGTCGAATTCGTAGGTAGGCACCCCTGACCCTCACCGAGCTAGGCAAACAAGCCGAGTTTTTACACCTCCAACTTGAGTATTTGCCCAGGGTTGAGGCCAGCGCTGATTTTACATCCACAACGAGGAATTCGTTCTGAATTCGCCTATATTCGTATATTGACTCGCCATTCGCGACCGGAACCAGAGTGCAAAGACATCTTGACACTTATTCTACCCGTGGTATCAAAATATTGCCTAATAAGAAGTTGAACCAGTACACCACTTTCTGCTTGGTACTTTTTATCTTCTGTAACAAAATTTACAAGGTTCGTTCGCTTGGGGGGGGTGGTGGGGGGGGGGGATAAAAGTTTGTTGTAACGACCAATTCTAACGACGACGAAGCTCGTGACTATAGATATATGGTCGTGTGGTGCTTGCCCTGCAGCCACCGCAGCTGAAAGTATACCCTTAATAATGCCGATACCTCCTTTTTTCCCCTCTCTCTTTATTTTCAGTATACAGGTAAGTTGGAACAAAGTCTGAAGTTTCTGGCCATGAATTTCAAAGCCGGATGTAAGGCTCGCGTATACCTTGACTACCTTTACTACCTTTCCTCGGTGAGCATCATCTTTTATGAAACACACTGTCGCTTACGAAATGGAAAAACATCGTAACTACACGGTGTTATCAAGTTTATCAAGTTAGGGAGAAATTCTAATTTGGACTCTAAATATATCAGGGATCGTCAGATTTCTGCTCCAGTGGTCAGGCGTCCAATTATACAAGAATGAGAATAAACTCGAGCTTCACCTTTTCGCCTTGACCTAGTTTTCGTTTCAAACTTGATACCATCAACCATCGCTTCGTTGTTAAGCGATATTCAAAATTAATCTGAATAAATCACTCCGAGTGAAATGTGTGTATAGGTTGGGTTAACTCGCAAATGTTTGTGGACGCGATGCCGTAGAGCAACACCGTGGGGCAGGGTACGGGCACGGGCACGGTTCTTCTTATTTGAATATAAGATAGACGCGTGCTGTCTGAGACATGAGAGGGTTGGGTTATCCTCGCAGACACATTGGTTCTCTATCTTACCACTCAATAATTCATCCCCCAACCTCGAGGGGCGACGGAGATCCGGGTCCACGGGTCTACGCAGCATCTCGATATCGTTCACCTCGCCTTCCTTTCCTTTTGCTATCCTTTCACCTTCTCTAGGCTAAGGTCGTCGTGGTACGAGGTCCTATATGAATACAACCTACGTACACCTAAGGAATCTCATTTCTTCGAACAAACCTCGGTCAATAAACTTATACGATAGTTACGTTACACATTGAGATACGGTGGTGTTCCTTCCTTCTTTTGTTATTCATGACGCGGCTCTTCCGCCGCTCGGTTCTCTCGGTTTTCTCACAAGGAATTGTGGTACCAGTGACAACAGCTGGTGCTCCTGGACCTCCTAAAACGTCCGTTTTATCGGGATTACAAATCTGACAAAATATGCATCTACACTTGTGAAAACTAGGGTCCGTCCTAGTCACGGTCCGCCGGTCCCTCCGTTGGGTCGTCGTCGTCGTCGTCGTCGTCTTGTCGGGATCAAGTTATATGCATGGAATACGGATTTCCCATGCGAGTTTCGTGTCGGGGACACCCACACCCGGACCCTCGAGTCCCGGGTCGTCTTGCCCTCGCCCACGAGTGGCCAGAGACTCGGTAGTCTGGACCCCGGACTTGCCTGACAATCTCAATTGTCAGTGGAACCAAAGGAAGCGGCGTTACGTGCGTTGGTTTATAATGCAAATGGCACGGGCCTCGGAGCCGCATGGGCTTAAAACTAATTGTGGGATGTTACCGAGTCGAGGTGTGACGCACACGCGCGGACATCCGGTTCCTAGACTCTTCGTAATTATTATTTCTCATTTCGTATTCCATCAATCAACGTGTTCGGACTTTTCATTCGGTGTCAAGCAGAAGCAGAAGCTTCAATCACTGTACCCAGCCGCACCGGTTTGTTGGACTTTGTTTACTTGGGACATCACGCCCATTTCCTCAAATTACCATTGCGTTTGTACTACATTCACAGTCTGCCAACGGACTCGGGGGTGCTTGATTGTCATTGTTTGTCACTCTTGCGAATGTAAACTTTGGTTAAGAATATGGAAATGAGGGTAACCCCGATCGGAGAGCGCCTGCGGATGTATCGTCGAATCCTTTACAAAGATGTTTACGTGATCTTTCGACTGCGGTAAACAAGAATTGACGCAAAAAGAATGTCAATTCATTTGAGAAAAGTAAAAAAAAAAGGGAAAAAAAGGGAAACTTTTTAAACAAGTTTTACTTCGTTACGAGAAAGTTAATTTGTGTTGGCTGGGACCACCGGTGATTTAATTACTTAATAAACCAGGAGGATCGCAGCCCAGTGGATGGCGGTGGAGGGGCGGGGAAGAACCCTCGGCGTCTAAGGTCTTCGGGTTACCGGCATAGCCGCGAGAGGGTTCAAAAGCTTTTTAATTTCAGTAATCTCGGTATAAACGCGACAGAACATGCGAGCCGAAGCGTTAAAGGCGGATCTTAATTTCCGACCATTTTATCATTCGTTTCGCCGACAGATGAAATGAAAAGACTCTGGTTCTAATAGTTGGACGCGGCTTCGGAAATCGAGGGTTCTTTTTCTCTTCTTTTTAATTCTCCGTCGACACGAGAAATGTTATGTTTGAAAAGATTTTTTCACAAATTCCGAACCAATATTAGCACTAGATATGAAACACGGCGTGGGAAATTGGCGCGTTTTATTTTATTACCCTACCCACGCAACGAGCGCATCGGTTATACCACTCGATTTTACATTTTATACAAAACGATCCCGTCCCCAGCTGCGATTTGTGTCGCTCCAGATATTTATACCGCATGTTCACATGCTTACGATGCAGTCGACGTATGATAGGTATTCAACGATTCGTGCCAACATTCGGTTACAGGTGAAACACCCCGGGTGTGGAATTATCGCGGATATAGTTATTGTCGAACAATTAGCCACCCCGTTAGACTACTCGTTGATTATTCCTCGGGTGTATCGCAAACTAGCTGAGAAAATCGAATAGCTAATGAAACGTATGCATAGAAACTCTGTAAGTTTGATATTCAGGTAAATTTAGCTATTCACTTAAGGTGCTTCGTGGCCCGTGTTTACTCTCTAAATATTGTTTTATAGTGCTGCAACGGCAGCAACAGCCACCCCGAGAGTAACTTGATAATTGCAGGAAACCCAACAACCGGCAGTGTGCAAGACTCCCACAGGAGACTGAGCAATAAAGATAACGGGGTGGTGGTAGGGGTGCGGGAAAGTAACACGGGAGGTGCGGGGAGTATCACGAGCCGTCTTATCACGCGGCGCCAATCAGGTCTCCGTCAGCTGCCACAGAGCGATACCTGTTAAAACACACAAAATTAACTTGGTTTCCTAAACCGGGTCTAAAGTAAACGGCCCACTTTCTGACTCCATTTTACTTTATTATACCAAGTCATTAATAATCTTTTATTCGAGCCAAGTGCAGTTGCTACTCAATAATCGCTGTACACTAGTTTCTGACCCTCGGCTCGCTACAGCTACTTTAGTCCTCGGAGTCGGTTCATTCCAATAATTATCAAATGAGATCTCATAGTTCCTATAGATGCCACGAATATTCATGTTGACCAAGTCGATTGTGTCTGTTTCAACGAAGTGAACGTCTTTACAGAAAAAAAAATATTGAGGCTACGTCTCTCGTGAATCTACGGGTCAGAAGCCAGCGCAACGCTGAAATAAACGAAAGACCGAAAGGACGAGGGAGAAACTTCGCAGTCACTTTTAGTCGTCGATAATGTCTTTTTATACCAATTTTTGGACTACAGCGAACACTAAATGGTCCAACTCTCCTCCTTGGTGATTATTTTTCATTAGCCGATCGTGATATTGTAGAATAAAGTGAAAAAAAGGCCCAGTTTCCCTTATATATCATGTCGGGATGATGAAAAATAATTAGCACAGAGCAGAGTATGTTTTTGTTTCTTCGAATTTAGAAGAGACCGAACGTCATAGCTGACATTCCTGAAAGGTCGGACAAGCTCCTCTCCTTTCTCCAGTTCGATCGATCTTTCAGTCCGATTTTCCGCGAATATAGGTCGCGTATATCATGCCGAGTGCGTGATAGAGCTGTGGAAACGGTTTTTGATTTATTATACGTAGGAACGGGAAGCGCGGCTGGTTCCGGAGTTGAGCGGAAGGAAACGCGTCGGGATTATCTTTGCCGATAAAATTGATTAACGCCTATTCCCGCTAAATTTAACTTGATACACGGGCGGTCCCTATTATTATAATGATAGATGACAGAGTAGTCCGCAGCTAATTTCTGTTTACACAAAGAGAATGTCGAATATCCATACCCTGCATCCGACGATACCTACGAGTTAACAATTTGCACCTGAAACCCAGGCTACATCTTGCAATAATATTCAATCATTCATAACGTGCAGTGTCGAAGAACCCTTTGTTGCTCGATAGAATACCGCCCGGCGCGTAACGAAAGGGAATTGTTTATCATCTCGTATCGCGCAACAGCATATTTCGATTTTCGGCCTTGCGCCTTGCACCTTGCAGCGAACCGAAAGTCCTGAATGAGTATCAGCGCTTTTACCCCTTCCAGCAACGATGCGTCTCGTGTGTCCGCCACGACGTTATATCCGTGTGTTAGTATCTGCGTGCCCGGTTTTATGGAAATCGTCATATTTCAAACCATATAATGTCGCCTGATCTTTTAGGGAGGCTTATTGCCGTCTGGTATCGCCGATAAGATTATTTCCCCTTCCCTGTCCGGTTCGCGAAGAAAGTTTTCTCGCCATTTCTGAATCTGATCCAATATGGAAACGCGTTGAGGGAACCAGTACAGCGTGATTCAACAAATTCCACATGCTTCAAAAATCATTAATATCTTATCCAAAGTTCGTTACACATAGAAACATTAACTTTTTTCTAAATCACTTCATAAGGTTTCAGACACACGGTTCATTCGATTATGTCTTTCGACGTCTCATTTTCTTCGGAGAGCAATTCTTCATAATGCAGTGAATGAGAGAAACTCAGAAAAAAATCCTGTGATGAGTTAGGGTCAGTTATCGAAATTTAGCGACAATCTAGTCAAACTTTTGCCGATAACTCGGTTCAAAAATGTTGTTTTTCAATTTCCATCATTCACACGATGGAGGATTGCGCTCCGAAGAAAATGATACTCCGAGAGACATAATCGGCCATCAACCGTGTGCCTGAACAAGTGATTTTTGAAAAGGTCAATTTTTCGATCTCTGTAATGAACTTCGTATAAGATATAAATGATTTTTGGTAGTCAATCTGTTATCGCGAAAGTCTTGTCGCGGTGTCGGTACAGAGAAGTGGGAAACGGTGATTGCTTACTCTGCCAATAATCAATTCCAACTTTGATAGAACCAACTGTATAAACGACCGGGAGTCGCGGAAAATCCGGTTCTCTGGTTTATTTACTGGGAACTGTGTAGTCGACGACAGAGACTAGATTCTAGAAAATGAGAGTCGGACGTTTAATCGTTCCAATTACTCTCTAATCGGCTTTAATCACCGCTTCGTGAAAAACTCAACAATTCACCGGCTCAATACAAGCGGCCATAGACTCGTTGATGAAATTCCAATTACTTCTAGCAATTACTTGAACACTCTAAAAACCTGGATGACACGAATTGTTTTCGTGCCACGCGTATCGCGCGACTACATTTGATCGGCATAACGTATTCGGATTCGAAGTTCGGTGTCCCTAAATCAGGCGCGGAGAACCGGGGGACAGGGACGCAGATTCCAATCGAGATGCATATGTAATCGAATGCTGCGGGTGTATCGCGCCTCTTGTCAAGGGGATCTTGAGGGCCGGGGGTTGAAAAAAAAAGAACCGAGACGAACGACTATTCCGAGTATTCCTCGATACCGCGGAGCCTACGTCGCTCTGCGTTGGCTAGATAAGAGAATATTCAACGCGGTTTTGTTGCCGGTCGGATTTAAAATCCGACTTGATTTGTGGGACCGGATAGCTATAGAAAGTGCGTTACTGCTGCGGGCCTCCGTTCAAAGAGGGATTGCGTATCAGCCCGACATTCGTTAATGCGTTTCTGATGCCGGATTACCGCCAGTTTCCGCATTTCAAATCACGATAAGTTAAAGCGATAGTTGATTTATTCGAGGGTGGCGGAATATCTCTTTTACAAGGTCATTGTTTCCCTTTGTGTACCTCTACACACACGGGTCCAAACACACGACGGAAATTCAACGCGTAGAGTGAAGCACAAAGGGCGGAGCGAGACTCTCCTAACTACCCCTAACGACCACTCAAATAGCGTGAAAAGCTTGAATCAAGAATGAAATTTCAAAGTCCGTGACGTGTCGTACTAGAATCGAGACAATGGGGCTCTGGCCGCTCCCTAAACGCGAAAGTTTACGCGACAACAATACCCACCGGCACACGACCAAGACTCTAAGATCTCGTCTCAAGTTTTGACGTCGGAAGGCTGCCGTTGAATGAGAATGAGAACTTTTCCGCCCGCTTTTCAATTTTCTAATATCATACCTAGTCCGCGAAGCTTCCAATAGGCTCTATGTACCATGGGAATTCGAACGGGATGCGGAGGAACGGAAAACGGCGCGTGTAATCCGTAATCCACGCGCATTGAACGGAATCATGTGGTATCTTCACCGTGAGATTACCATAATAACCAAATTGGTAATTACCGAGGAAACGCCCACGGTTTCCACCGTATCTCGCTCGTCTTCCCCTTCCCCTCGCCCCCAGCCGCGCCCGTACCCTTCAAAGTTTGCTCCGCGAACTACCCGAGCGATTCATGACGCAATTCCACAACAATAATTGTATCGCGATAGACCAGAAACACACACGTGTTGCACAACGAAAAGGCCCACGAACCTCAGCCAGAGGAAAGTCTTGATCAGAGTCGACCCTTTGGGGCTCCGTATCAGACAATTGAATCTCCGTTCGGCTTGTTGCGCGAATCGCGGAAGATTAATGATAATACCTACCTTTTTATCAGAGAAGTTTGGAATTTGTGAAAAGTTATGTTTATTCTCTTGCCGGAGGTATTCCTGCGGGAGAGTCGGCCATCGTCGACAGATTTTCAGAGAGGTTTTTCCTGTCCCTGCGGTTAACCTCGAAAACCACGGTTTATCACGCAACTCTTAAAAGATACGCAGCTCCCTCCTCTTCCCCTTCGGTTTCGCCTTCACCCTCGCTCTCACGTTCTAATTCCTCTTCGCCTCTTCTTTCCTCTCCGTCTAGGTCTACCCTCCATCGCCCGGCATTTTCCAGGGTGGTGGCTTCTTCCGCGAAAATTTTATTATAATGAATCCCTCGAGTGTCTGCCTGCCTCCAGATGAGGCATAATATACCTACCTACTTTACCTCGGTGGTAGCCGCCCCGCTCTATACCATCTAATGTAAGGTTATTTATTTTTGTTCCCGTCATGCAGCCGGAATCTGAACAGGAAAAAGTCAAGCTTTTGCTCCGGGGCGAAAAACCCATAGTAATATTACCAAGTGCAGCACTTACTCGATGTTTTAACCGTTCACAAGCGCTCAAAGGTTTCGCGCGACAGTCTAGCGCTCGCTTCTAGACACTTTCATAGAAACTTTTCACCACCGTCCATTGAAAGTTCTCACGGTAACCTTTTCTTTTTAATCACATCTCTACCTCCGAGTAGAATAATTTTAATCAGTCATTGTCGTCTCTTTATTTTTTTATTTTTTTTTTGCCTTTTTTTTGTCGAGACTCTTCGCACGCTTTTAGCCCTTTCGTTATAAGGAATTTATTTTCTGCCCGAGTGATCCGTGGATTGCCCCGGTTCGCACTTAGGCGAGGAGAAACCCGGTGCCGCGGTCGATGGGCACATAAAATTCAGGAATTCAAATTACCATCCGGCCCTCTATCCCGCAGCGTATAGTGCGGGGGCGGATTTCACCCCGATTTGTCCTCGGCCATTTTTTTTTCATTTCACTTTGTTCTCGTTCGTTCACACGCAACAAAACATCAATGCCAAGGCGGGGGGGTTGGTTATCCGCAGGTCAGAATTTCGTTGGTGCTTGCGGTACACGGTACCGTTACCTACCTTGGAAAAATCTTTTCTCCGCAGCCAATTTTCTCCAAAGAATGAAAGAGACCCCCGCGCTGACCCTACCCGGTGGATTCTCTCCATCGACCTCAAACCTTTAGCCCAACGGCAACATTGAGGACGGGTAGGAATCTCACCCCGCTATAGCTTACCCAAAGAAATAAATCCGTTTCGAGGAGTCCTCTTCTTCTCTTCTCCTCCACCCGAACCTACTCAAGGATTGAAACTTTCGAGTCTCTCGAGTATAAATGTTTGGACAGATCCGAGGATCCGTTTAATCCTATCTCACACTTGCAGTCGTATATATCTGCCGTACGATATGACAGGGGATGGGAGAATTGAGTATTCTGATACATTGTTAGAATGAAATTGAACGGTAACGGTAATTTTGCAAGACGTGAAAAAGCCACGGATAAAGTTATATCTAAGTGGTGTGGGAATATATATATATATATATATACAAACCTAAGGAAAAGAGTAGATAGGTGAGTAAAGGTAACTCGCTTAGACCCGCTGCCGAGGGTAGGGTTCCCTTGCCGACTAACTTTATTTTTAACACGTGATATAAATTTACCTCGAAAACTCCTGCCAGCAGGATGTTATAACCCTGATGCTCATACCTGGGAAATCCACCGTCATCGGTACTAACTTCGTCAAAGTTTACCCTTACACGAGCCACGCGCGGAACTTGTTATACTCAACGAAATCATCAGCCTGTACTGGCAATTTCAACCGAACTCTGCACGTCGCTTCCGCATCGTGAGGGGAATCAGTAGAACAAATTCAACATCTTTCGGAATTTATTTATGTCATTGACCAAAGTTCATCGCACGTACAGAAAACGAAACTTCTGGTTGGTATACGTTCGGTTATTCGCAAAGTTATCATCGCATGACCTCGAATCGCGCGCTGGTTTCTCCTTCTCGGCACGGAAACCATTAAAGGGCGACCGCGTCCCAAAGCCGGGTGTCGGATGACAAGAACAAAGAGATAAAAAAAAGAAAGAACCTCGCATGATTCGCGAGCTGCCAGCGGGATAGGATTTCGATCCCAGTGAAACGATACTGAGAATTTGTAGAGGCTTTGACCAAAATTATGTATGTATACGTATATCACAAAGGCCTCGGGATCGGCGAAGAGCTGCCAAGATACTCTTGCCGTGAAATCGGAGGAAATTGTAGCCGGTACATCAGCCAGTACTCAACCGAAGGTTTATGCCATCGAGAATTCTACCCCTATAGGTGTACGTTCCTCGACGGTGATTTGCAAGCCAAATTGCCATTATTGATGGTAATAACTGCACCTCCACTCCGAAGCAGGTAGGGATGGCGATGGTGGTGAGAGGATTTCTCTGTATTCGATCCCGATAACCAATCGAACCGGGGACCCTGTACTGTGCCAGGCCCATTCACTGACGGCATTACAAGCCTTATCTCGAATATATTCCGGTTGAACGTCAATTTTCACAACCCCTCAATAGAGGATAGAATAGAGAGGGAACTGCAGCTCTTGAATTGTATGGGAGATAAAATAATAACCATGTTAGAAATGGTGAATAAAATTTCTGCAACGAGCCGGCCTCGGCTGCAGGTGGTGCTCAGCTGAGATATTCCCGGTTGTAGTAACACCGTACGTGCGGGGTACGATACATTTTATACATTTTATACACTTTATACGCTTTATACGCTTCATACATGTATTCCGTACATAAACCCGCATAAGTTGAAGCACCGGGGTTTTGAGAATGAAGGCGAAAGCGAGTACGCGGTGTGGAAATTGAGCCACTGCACCAGCACCAGCACCAGCACCAGACACGGCGTCGTTTAAGACCGTCTTTGGTATTCTCTACGTCTTCGTAGACTATCGTGCGACGGACTCGTCCTCCCATTTACGGAGTGGTCACGGGAATAAAAAAAGCTCGGGAGACGAGCCACCGATTGCCACATCAATATAAATAACCTTCAGGCCATAGATGGGCCGATTTTGACGGATGATTGATTCCGGAATGGGGCAGACGACTCTGTAGTCTCCTTCCCCTTCGAAAATCGAGAGTGGCCTTCCGAAATGACCAATTCTGGTCAAGGTCATCGGCCCAGTCTCGGACCTTTCAAAGGATATGAGATCACGAATTTGTTCAGAGTCAAAAATTGAGATGGTCAATTTATTATTTTTTTTTTCGGGCAAGGCGCGCGAGAGTTGCGAGCTCTCGAATGAAATAGGTTTTACTATGCCGTCCCAGGAAACCGATCCTGTGAATTTATCGAAAGCGCAGCTAGGGCACTCGATGTTCAATCCCCGTGAGAGCGAGAGGGCTATAATAGTGCCTATGATGCCCAGGGCCTCGGAACGTCGGAATGGCTCTCTTGGCTTAGAATCTGGGTGTCCCGGGCGCGCAAGGTGGTGGAGATCGAGTCAGAATATAACTAATCGGCCCATTTGCTCGACAGATACCCCGGCGCGCTCTAACCTCCGAATCAGGTGGCGTTGCAACTACCGGTCTTCAAGACGGATGGACGAAAAAGTGGATAAAAAAGCACCGCCCCCGTCCGAAGGAATCGAACGACATTAGTCAACTGTTTATACAGCCAGACCCGATTTAAAATTGAAAAATTGCCCCCTCGCGGTTGAAAATTTCTCATTGCTTGTACAGTATCAAGTCTGGGGGATCTTATCGGGGAAAATTACAGCCCCGCCTCTCTGATTGGAAACTCGAACGGTTCTTAAGTCGGTTAGATCGGGTAATTCGTCGTGACGTCCGATTGAAATCACCCTCCTCAAGGTGGACCTGAATCTGGCATCTGTCCGCCTCCTCGTTGTTTCTTTCTAGCTTATTTTCCACTTCCGCTTTTACTTTCCCTTCTTCACAGGGGGGTACAAACAACGCGAGGGAAGGAAATACATTTTATTCATATATTTTTTGCTCGATTTTCATTTCCCGCCCCCTCCTCGTCCTCCACCCCATGGATAAAGTCCGTACCTACTTAGCCCTCCTGGGACCTCGAGGAAACGCGCTAAAGGTAGCGCTGAGCTGTGGACTGAGAGGGACCCTCGACTTGACTTCTGGTTTCTGTACTTTTCTACCTTATTTCTTCATTTTTTGTTATCCCATCCTCTCCTTCTTCGCTCGAGTCTCGCCCAATGACGGGATTACCCTCGTTACTCGGTCTGATTCTCCTGACACACTTTCGCTATATTCACTCGCAAATTTGATTCCTCCGCATATACAATTCAATTCTCCCGGCGTTATGGAAAAATATACTTCCGGAATTTATCGTTCTTTCAACGAAAGTTGTGGAACTACAGGGGGGACGACTCCGACAGACCCTCGACAACGAACCCGCGATGGGATCGCATTTACAGTTTTGTTTATGCCGGGGTTCCTCCACCCGACTCACGGGGGGTATAAAACGGGTCAGCGATATGCGGGACCAATTCAAACAAATGGAATATCTCACAGCTAGTCCGTGGGGTGTCGACTGTTTTATCCTCTTTGAATTCGTTGTGTACGAGACAACGGAGACCAGAGGAAGAAAAGTTCTTCCAAGATTTTTTATCTCCGTTGGATCGATAATTTCGGTTTCCATCGAACCGGTAAGACATACTTTGTCCATGCACCGCACGCGCAGTTTTCGTTGAAAATAAAATTGCAAGCAAATTGGATATCAGGGAGAAAACTGTACGGGCTTCTTCCAACAGATGTTGCAAGCCTCGGTGGAACTAGAATGTAGACAACTTCATTATCTCCAGTTTTTCTTTTTACTCGATAAGATACCGGCAGCATGTGGCATGCGGGTAGGCAGGATGTTGCCCGAGTTCAAATATTCCGCAATAACTTATCATTTGATTAATTCATCAATTCTCCTCCTTTTGTTATTTTCCTGCTTTTCAACTCTTCATCTCATTCCGTTTTGCTTCACGCTGTCTAGTCAATAAATGACCAACGTGTACGTACATCATCTCAGAGTCGTTGAATTTACGAGGCTACCTGCATATACCTTCACCGACTCGTAACACGTAGGCGTCTATGAAAGAAATCCGCGAGCCTTCGATAACTTAACGGCGGTTTTATATATCTGAAACCGGATTACGGGTCTTATATCCATAAGAATATATTTATGATACCAATAGGATTAGACGGCATTAAACTTTAGTGCTCGAATAAAAAACCCGATTGATGGATATTACGAGATGTCACGAAGCTTATTAGTACCATCCATAACGTATTATGGTCATCATCCCCACGATATACATACTTCAGCTTCATGGTCGTAGACATCCGATATTCCGGTACCTATATTATCATGAAAAGCTTGTTTCTAATCGATTCGGCTCGTGCTGGCGTACACATTTGCGAATTGGATGGGACCTGGCACCCTGCAGCATTCGTCTTGGTTGCTTTCAGTCCACCATCAACCGTCCATTACTGCACCATGATCGATGAATGTCATCGTATAGTTGAATAACTGAAAAGATGAAAAAAAAAATAATAATAATTGCATCGGAACGGAGAATTTATTTATATTCTATGTTACGCGTGTATCGGACAGAAGCGATGAGGTATGAATTACTGCGGCAATATCGCGCGGTACCTGCATTGGCGTATTCAGCGAGCATGTAGAATATAACAGCTGCACGCACAAGAGATAATTAGAATGATGAATTATGTATCATCCCACCAATGCAGGGATTATAAATGTCACACGGTTTAACAACAAACGAAACTTGCCGACGCCGAATCATCACGTACGCGGTATTTCGGTGGGTAAATATTCGATATTTCGTATCTCAAACAGGCAAAATCGATGACAATTACGAGTCGTGAACTGCGTTCATATATGAACCGTGATATTTCCGGCGATAGCTGAACATGGTGTAATATGAGGATTTTCCCATCGACGAAAACGATGTTGGTGCAGTCGTAAAGTGAAAATAGCGCTCGTTCTGGGTCCTGGTAGCTCGGAGTGCTGTTCGGCATTAGCGACGAACAGTGCTTTCAATGTAAATCGCAGATGTAATCGTCTCCCGATCCCATCTTCATCTTCATTACGCTAATACATCGCGTTAGCGGGGTGCGTCATCATTGTCATGAAATATAAATTTCTCGTCTTTGGAGCGAGAAATTCAATTCGTATGGCGTGATATGACGGGTAGTGAAACGTGAAGCGTCTCATCGCACCTGCTCCGGGTATACGACGTCATCTAATTCAAGTGTGGTCGAGTAGCGCATGACTGAGTTGAAAACTTGGGATGATCTCATCTAGCTTTGTTTCTTTCCGGAATGAAACTTGACGGTCGAGAACAAAGGGAACTGGCGCACACTCCCAGGATACTCAAAACGCATTGCTACCAAGTCGGGTGGTCTGTCTCCTTAACTCCCCACTGCACTTGGCGTTTGCACTAACAAAGCGAGTTTTATGCCCCTCGCAAGACATAATTCACCCTACGACATTTTTCGGTTAATTAATTTCCCTTCTTGTTTTTTCTGTTACAGGTAAGTTTCGGTTCCATGCTGCGAATACCGTGAGTTGAGCTTCGTGTCATATCATATTTTAACCTACGTGAGGGATTTAAATCGCGGGGACTGGGAAATTTTCGAGTCTAGCGAAATTCAGTTTAAAATGATCCCACCCTCGCGGGTTTTCTTGGGCATGTGTACAATAAGGAGGCGGCGGCAATATTGCGACTGACTAAAGCCAGGGAAAATTGGTTCATTTATCTCTCAGAGAGAGATGGAGGGAGTGAAGCTAGCTTCCTGGCTTCCTATTATCACGCTCGCTACCTGCTAGGCGGCGCGTGTATCCGGCCGTGGGGGTAAAAAAGGAGAAAAAATAAAGCACCTGGCTTGAATAGTAGTCGGAAGAGGGGCTGAAGCGAGGTGAAACCGAGTACGTTGCCGGTGCCTTGGCTGTGACGAAGGGGATAAAACCACGGTTGCAGGATCAACCGTCGCGTCGTGCGTAGCTCCGGAGTGCAAAGCGCGGAACAGACCGGAGCAAAATTAAACCGGCTAGGCTACGAAACGTATCACCGTTCATTAATTCCCGCTAATTCGACGTCGTGTGCGCCACGGTTTCACGATCGAAAAATTATGGAACAATTTCGCAAAAGCGTTTGCGAATTCCCCGATGAATCGGATACCGTCGGGGCAGAGATGCGAAACGAAGTGGTGGGGTTCGCTGATTAATGCCTTACCCTGGTTGTAATTTATCAAATCAATTTGTAATGGGACGGCTGGAGACGGAGCGGGAGGCGCACAAACGTGGATGGTGGTATAAGGAGCGTCGTTTGTTGGATGGTAGCGGTAAGGCATCGCATGGCATCGCATGGCAGGGCGTTGAGAGCATGAAATTTTAATTAACAGAAATGCCTTAATTAGTAGATAACGATCGATATCTTTTGTAAGTCGCCGACGAAGCAGATGTCCTCTCGCAATCACTCGAGGTTGTCCGTCTGGGTGTGAGGTTTTCGTTTCTAATACCTGCACGAGCGAACTGCACCTTACAGATACCGCAAGACTGGCTCGCGTTGCGCGTCGGTACCTAAATACTTTGCGTGGTACTTTCGCCTGGGAATATAACTGTGCCTCGGGTCCGACATGCTATAATTAGGGTTGATCGTGATCAGTTATAAATGCGTTTATAATAGCCTCCTCGTGTCCAGTCCCATCCGACACCATTTACATTAAACGCACCTACCCACACTCCCCGGGACTATCGCATGCCGCAACTATCCAAAAGCCATACATTAGGAATGTCACGTGCGAAACGTATCTACCTAGGTGATAGGTTCAAGACAACCGGGAAATAAAGGTACTGCCACACATGCATTGAAAACTCGTCTTTCTTGCCCTCTTTCGCGGGATGGAAGTCACAGTTTTTTGACCGGGAAAATGAACTTGCCAGCGGGAAAAATACTCTCGTAACCATAGTAACGGTGACATAAATCAAGAAAGTGCTGCCCCTAGCGGAGAACGCCGTTCTCTTATTCTAACCTCACTTTCACTCGTTTTTCATGCATATGTGGTATAAAATAACGTATGCGCCAAGGGAAGGGAGCCGGCGTTTTGTCTCGCGCATTTTGCAGAATTCGTCTTCACGCCTCGAATCGCAACTCGTTCTGCAAAATGGGCACTTCCCTTGGTGCGTAATATACTATTCTGTATTGTACAACATTTTGTGTGTTTGAATTCTTGAATAATCTTCTCGCATCGGATAAGGAAGTCGCCGCATGGAATCAGTTCTATGTGAAAGATATCGCAGCTGGGTGTTTTACGCCCCGTTGCGATATCACTTCTGTCCGGATTTCGACACGGCGCGGGCGTGTAGTCCGAC
Source organism: Euura saliciscinereae (assembly GCA_018420115.1). Lineage (NCBI taxonomy): Eukaryota > Metazoa > Arthropoda > Insecta > Hymenoptera > Tenthredinidae > Euura > Euura saliciscinereae. Next base: position 22,587 of record JAFFZH010013785.1, on the reverse strand, counting down.
CGCAGCAGACTGTGTGACCTGTTACAATGCGGAAATACAGATTTACTGCCGCAGGTTCGGTGTGCATTTCGGCTCACTGAATCACGTCGGGCTTATCAAGCCGCGTTATTCGTCATAAATCAAGTCACGTTGACGTTTCAAACGCTAAGTTTTACGTCTTGCAATATTTATCGCGGACACCCTGTATACGCAGCCGGCGACGCATGAATCGACCCTCCGACGTAGCAGGTAATCGCGGCTCATTAAGCCGGTATTAACTCATTAAGCGATGAACCTAACCTCGTAGCCTGATTGGCGACAGCCCCTCGGTCTTCCTGTGGGCCAGCCAAGGTCGGACCACCCGCTTCTGCATCGTATCGTCTTCAATATGCAGCTGGCTTATGGCTGCGATTTTTTTTTTCATTTTTTTCCCTCTCTTCCCACCTGGAATATGAGCAGACCGCGAATTGGGGGCTAAAAACCGCCTTAACCTTCGGAGGGCTGCGAATTCGGGTTTCTTTGGAGCAGGGAAACCCCGAGGGTTCGGTCGCGGGTCGTCGAATTGTTAGAATTGAGTGTTAGAGTCGCTTTGTTCCCTGCCCTTGCTCGATGCAAAGAGAGTTCTGAGTGTCGGGAAAGAAGAGGTCGCCCGAGTTGAAGGGCGCGATACCGTTGTCAAAAATCTTTTGTAGCTGGGGTGGAAGACGTCTTGAGAATCTCAAGGACATCGAGAGACGAAGGGTTAAAATCAGACACTGTACAACGTGGCGACGTGGACGTATCCTTTAGCTTCGCTCGTAATCGAACACAGGATTAACGTTTCGGATCCCACTACCAAAAAAAAAAAATGTTCACAGAAACTAAACTAATCTAAACTATCGACGCAAACGAAACTTTTTCCCCAAATTGATGCAGAGGATGTATCACCCACCGAAATTTGTTCCACCGATTGGTTCAGATTGAACGAGAAAAGTTTGTAAATTTTTTATTCATTTTCTCGAAATTTCTGAATTTGAAAATCCGGCAGGATCGAGGCGGTGCCCCGGATGTTACCTTTATCACGTCGCCTTGTATTCAAGTTTAACGGAAATTTAAAACACTTGGTTTTATTCGGCTGCTGACTCCGTTCTTCCGTTAGTTCGTTATTTTCTTTTTGCCGTCGAACTTGGAGCCTGCGAGCATCGTGGCGTAAGATTCTTATTTGTCAGGCAGCTGGAGAACGTAGAAATGTACCGCGGCCCGGGGAGAGAATGCGGAGAGTCTGAAAAGGTTAGCGGGGTTTGTCGGAGCTCCTGCAACGTGCGGAACAAAGTTTCAATCCAACTTTTCAGCTTTGTACCTCGAGGCTTTTAATCCATCTCGAATGCGCTAACCAAATAATTGTTCCCTGACTGTGGGGGAGCACAAGTTTATAGCTTTGCCAAAGGTGGAGTAACAGCTAGAGACCCTCAAATAACTCCCAACGAATTTAGACACGGTAAAAGGACACCGTCTCTTCGAATACCCCGAAGAATTTAACCATTTTTATCATAGAAATTATATTTCATTCTTGATTGATTACGCTGCGAGACTGGCGACGAGCAATTTCGCACCCAATTAAAACTTTCCCTTTTTTTAATTCCTTTTTTTATTTTATTTTTTAAACCGTAGCGAACAAGCCCATAACTCGTTCCGCGGCTGACGTTAGACGCTGAGTTTAAAAGTATACGCGGAATAAAAATATGAAAAGCATATTATAATCTGCGCTTGAGTAAAAGTTAAAGAAACCGCAAAAGAGTGATCAACAAAAACTGTACAAAAGTAGGAGAAGAACAAAATATTATTTTCTTTTTCTTTTTATTGTTGAAAATTCACAGCCAAGGCCGGGAAGAACTTTTCTATTACGTTTCGAGGAACGCAAGTTCGAGTCTTCTGGTGGGTCTAGCCAATACACCATGCAGGCGTCCCGAAGCGAAGTCGGCGTTGCTGCTGAACGATTTCAAGTTTGAAGGAAATTTGATTCGTGTACCGCAAATCCAATATCTAGCGGGACAAACGGAGTGGAGTTGAGATTTGAGATTTGAGATTTGAGATTTGTGATTTGAGATTCAAAGCGGAGGCAGGACTCGTCCTCGTAATGCAGGTGCGAAGCAAACTGCACAGCTGCCTTCGTCGCGGTCGTATTATATATTTACGACGAACAGTATGTTGGTGGTTTTGTTCCATTTTATCAATTTTTATTGAGCTTACGTCGAACCGATATACGTTTACTGGTTCCTCGATCGTCCCTAGCAGCCGTACCTTGCGGAGTTTCGGGAGTGCTACGGGCCATTGAAAGAGAAGTGGTGATTCAACGGTCTTTTTTAGAATCATAAATTTCCTCACGCTTATCCGTGACCCTTCTTTACAGCGAATGGATGTTCGACTCTTTTTTCTCCTCCCGCCTTACCCTTGTGAATTCTGATCCATGAATTTCCCACACAGATGTATACCTACATCACGCCACGTGCCGTGGAGGCAGAAAACTAGTTCTCGAAGTCGCCGAGTCTAAAAGATCTAATTCTAAAAAATTGCTTCCTCCAAAATGTCGTCTTCCTGACGAAGAAAAAAATGTCATCACAATTTATCAAATATATTATAAATCGCCGGGCGGAGAAAAACCGCTCGACACGCCACTTATGGAAATGAGATGTCCGTGAAATTTCACCGAGGGCGGTGACAAATTTTGTCTAATTAAGCTGCCCTGTTTCCCTCGATTCGTTTCTACACGCCGATTCGCGAAGTGCGTACTTGAATTGGCGAGAATATATAGCACCGTGCGATACAATGAGTGTCGCAAAAAATGGCAGTTCAAGTAGGCGCACGGTTCTTTACGCCCGTACAGCTGTTGACAAAGTTTCGCGTCATCCACATTCCGTGATATTAACACGACTCGACGCCGGAGAAAATTCAAGATATGAAATACTGTGCGAACTGGGAGTCCATTTCACGTCTGACTGAACTGTAACGTGACAGTTGTCGTTAACATTTCTCGCCCCTCGGTTTTCACCCTCGTTATAATATAAACCTTGCGACGAGTATTTTCAACCCGCGAATTCTGAAACCGTCTAGGTTTCTGTTTGGCAGAAATCTACCCCAATCAACCGATTCATTTCTACCCCGACGATTTTTCCGATACTTTGAAATTTTCCGATCGTGGGCCATGCCTACATCGAAATTACATCCGTCACTTGGCGCCCGGCCACTTGCGTGATCGATGGGTTAATTTCACCTGTCCTATTTGACGTTTAATGAACGCAGGTCTTCCCAGATATATATCGCGGGGAGTGCGAAACACAGCGACTCGGAAAACGCTCGGCGCGCACGGACGAATACGTGTAGCTGCAAGCTCTAGTCCGAGCGGTGAACTCGACAAACGACAGGCGAGCGTCGGGGCGCAAACATCATCTGATTTATGGGGTGCTCGGGGAGCGGGAATTAATTGCCACCGGTGCGAAAAGCGGGGTGTAGAAAAGAAAAAAACAACAAGAATTTGGAAGCGAACAAAAATATACGAGACGTACGATTCCGTCGCTATGGATCATAAATTAATTTCATTTGATCCGGGCTAACGTACAGAAAAAAGGGACAAAGAACAAAGAACTGTTATGATACAATAACGAAATGCGGAATCGATAATCCGTTGCATGCGGCTGATGACCGAGGAGTTCAGCTTGAATTTCAGACACTGGCGTATAGAAACTGATGCGTGCGTGCTCGCGTGAGACTGATTTACGTTAGGCATGTCCGTTATCTATGATCTGAAATTAACACCTCAAGCTCTGGCTCGTTCGCGATCAATCTATCCGCTGCGGAAAAGTACTGCGGACGAGAAAACATTGAACCAAAAGTGAAACTGGAATATCACCCTCTCTCGATTTCAATTCCGAAAAATCCGGACTTTAGAAACGAGGGAGTATTTAGCGGACGGTCCCGCGAGTTTGCGGGTGAAACTGATTGAGACCTGGGGCCAGGAGGGTGTTGTAAACCCTCGTTAGCCAGTTTAATTCTCCAATTCCACGATCGGCTCCGTTTTCGAGGCTCTAGGCTCCGCGTGGTCGCGCGTACACGTTGCGTGCCGGGGTACCTCGCTGAGTAATTTGTCTGAAATTCAACACGCGCGGCGCTGCACGGCTGAAGGCTTCGCGGGTGGATCGGGGTTGGTCAAGATAAATCTACTGGCTCATGCCGTTTCCTGTACACTCTGGGATAACAGGCTGCTCTGTGTACATACGAAGAAACCGACAATTTACTCCACTTCTCCGAGGAAATGCAACGAACAACCATCCAATGTAGGTACCAGTTATTGAACGAGCCGATGATGGGTTGCTTCGGAAATGAAAGTTTACTTTTCAATTTCCCGATCAGTGGATGAACATTCAGAAAGAGTCTCGCCTGTGTCTCGGCGGTTGATCCTGTATTGGTTCGGCGAACCCGCGTCGCGTCGTTGGGATTTAGACCTTTCGGAGATAGTGGATAGCCGGGAATAGGATCATCATCCACGCCGCGTCCGGTATGGAACACGTTGCAGGATCGTTCGCAATTGAAGCAATTTCACGGATACTTGGAGCCTATAAACTCATCCTTTGCGGAGCAAAGCACATCTCTGTAATGACCAGACGTTGCGGACGAGGCAATCGATCTATGGCCCTGGCTGACCGTCCGTCTATCGCCCTGCGGTGCGAACGCCAATCTGCCGATACCGCAAACAGACATCTGCAACATTGTAGTCTCATAGTTTCATAGTTTTATAGGTTCATGAGAACTAGAAGAATTCTTGGCCTTGGATGACCAAATGCCTATATAATAGTACAGCCGAGCCGAGAGAGTCTTAGTTTCACGGAGAAGGTAACAATATAGGGGAATTGAACTAATTGTAGAATTGATCGAGCGGTGGCAGAGTATAATTACTTACAAGCCAAGAGATTTATTCCCTCCTCTTACGTTATTGTCTTCGCGTTCAGGTACTCGTCAAACGCGAGCCCAATATCACTTTCTGGGAAATGAAAATATTTCAATTATGAAATATTCCATTATACCTGCCCGCTGCTGTTTCCTCCCTCGGTCGACTGTAAACGCGAGATGCTATAATTTCAGAGGTTGAAACGATCTCTCAAAGTTTTACTGCCGCAGCTGAAACACAAAGGCCGAAGATGACTGACATTTCTTCGCGTCCATCGCGGTATTAGCATATCGCATTGTATTTTGGGCGACTTGGAGGTACACACGAGTCGTCTCCGTTTCTTCTTGTCTTCGTTTCACGAGTCTGGCCCTCTGGACGCGGGATGGATACGCCAGTAAAAGCGTCTTCTATGAACGGTATTGTAGTCTGTATTGTTTTATTCCGACCGCGTACCAGACACTACTCAACCCCTCCTCGCTCGTTCCACTCTCGACGATCCTACTGCCCCCTTCAATATCAGCGAGGCTTCATGACGCTGCCTCGATATCCTATTGCGTTCGACGAAATTTCTTCCTTTTTTCCCACCAATTTTCATTTTTTGGGCTGTCCTAGACTGTTTTAATATGTGGGAGAACCGTTTCGGACCAGCCAGGGGTTATGGGGAGTCGTTACTTCCAGACTGGCGGCAAAAAGTGACAGAAAATGGAAATTGTAGACCGGAGTGTATCGAGACAGATCCATCCATCATTCGTTCACCTGTCCTTCATTCATTCAGAACTGAAAGGGAATAATTTTTTACCTTACTTTTCACTGATTTATATCCCAGTGATTTTTCTGCACAAAGGAGAGAAGCCTGATCCGTTACAAGTTACAGAGTCATGTGTTGCAGTAAAAAGCTCTCGCCCGTCTACTGTAGCATAACGGCTCAAAGAGTAATTAATATGCACCTGCTATTCAGGACAGAGCGAAGTAACGACAGAGACTACGTTTGTAATTTTTCTCTGTCTCTTTTATCTCTCCCGCTACTCAACGGAGACGTACAATTTTGTCGATTGAATGAAACGTCTCATTATCTCGCTGCAGCTCCAAGTTTCCACTGTAGGTGATTTAGTAATTAAAATAATGGAAGTTTGTGTCTGTGGGTAACTGAAAACATTCACACTCTCCGTTATTCATTCTTATAGATTTTATTTGTTTTCTGCCATCAGACTTGAACCGAATTGAAATGGCAGTGGCAGTGGCAGTGGCACGCGATGTGCCACTAGTAAATTGTAATTTGTAACTATAAAGCGAGTTGCATGTTGAGTATTCCGAGCTCTGAATTGCTCACATAAAACAAGATATGTACCCGCACGGACTGGTGGTATTACGTACCGCACGACAGGACGTGAAACCCTCCACCCTTACCCTCTTATTACAACCACGTGCGTTATTTTGATTCGAGACAAGGGGCAATTCCGTTACACCGACGCGCGACGATCGATTACGTGTATTGAAATTCTCCACAATGATTCTGAATAAATGAATAAAATATGATCCACGAAGAAGAGAAGAGGAATAACGTTTTTCCCATCTTTTCGACGTTATTGCGGTAACGATCCGGTGGCACTCGGCCCAAGTGCGAGTCTGTGTAACTTGCGTTACTTGCAATATTTCCATCCCATTAACCGCGTTGACCGCGGGGAAAAAGCTCCGAAACGACTTCCATCAATGGTTTTATCGCCGTCTGTGTTTATTTCCACATCCATATCCTAACGCGGTCCCATATCGATTACAATCTTGTACGAACGCTCGAGGGGAAATCGAGGAGCGACGAGGAACAAAGGGAGAACGAATTTCGAATTATTCGACTTCAAAGCGACCCGAAGGTGTCGTCCGCAGTGAGACGGAACATCAGGGCTCCTCTAAAAATATACAATATCTCAATTTCCTACCGCGTTTATCTCCCAGGGTTAGCGGTGCAGGTCCAAAAATAATTTTTCGTGTAATCAGATATCTGGCGGACTGGCGTCCTCGTCGCGATCCCGTTTTTCAATGTTGCAGCAGTTTGGATCGGGTCGAGGATATATAAGCTGCGACTGCCCGATCTAAATGCGGGCGGCTTCACCCTCCGGGTCTTATTTACGCCTTCCGCGGATCGGATAACTGCGTTTTTTGCATTTTCACCGTCTTTTTATCGCCGCATTGCGAATGGTAATATTTCACAATTACCCAGGTTTATGGCCTCTATAAAGATACGCCGAGGTGCGTGCGGTAGTCAGGTCTAATACCGGCTGTACGCTGCCGCGCCGGCAGGCTGGAACGGTAAAAGTAAAGAGGAACAACCGCTTGTAATAAAACCAATAAGTTTTAAAGAATACGTAACATTATACCGGGGCCACCTGTCACTCTACTCTAATTTTGAAACGGTCCCTCTTTCGTTTTCCTCGTTAGCTTTCGCAACGGCGGAATGAAAATTACAGGTTACTTTATATCCCGGCATGCAACTCTTTGCTGTAATCTTCGACTCACTGGTGTTGCATGATAGCTCCTGTCTCTCTACTGTATCTAGTGTTAATCTTTACATGTATGATTCCTTGTAAGCCTAAGTCTTAAGTTTATTTTTTAAATTTGTTTCTTTTGTTTTGTTTAAAGCTCTTGTTATTTGTTACCTATTTATATTAACCGTCACTGTATTATTATTTCAGTGTCTTTTTACTATCTTGGTTTATTAATCATGTTCTCTTGAATTCTATCTTTTATATTTGCATTGTTACTTTATCGCCGTACTACATTTTATGCTCAACTTGTATTATTTTGTATTGCCCTCGTTGCCCTACGGTCCCTATGGACTACGGCAAAAATAAATCGATTACTACTACTACTACTCACCCCCTCTTGTTCTTTTTCGCTCGCCGCTGCAGTTGCCGCCGTTTCGCGTTCTTTTCAATTCTCCTGATACTACCTTTGCTTTGGAAATTCGTGACGACCATTCGCGGGATATAATTCTGTCATTACTGTACAGTAGTGCGAAAATTTTACCACCTACGCGTGTCCGTTCTCACGGGGAAAGTGGAGGAACTGACGGGGAGTTACTTGGCGCCACCTGGAAAGTCCTCGGCTGTTTTCATGATCGACCCTACTTCGCCGGCTATTTCCGAGGTATATACAACCTGGTTGGGGTGTATTCGCGAAGTTTCTGAAACAAGTTGGGGTAATAAATTGATACTCGGAGCGTTGAAAGTATATTAACGAGTGAATTACACCCCCAGGCGAGTCTTAAGGTAATTAAATTAGTAAACACCGCTGCAGCGTCGAGACGCGGAAATTGACCGTATAGCTGCACCGTGTCGCCCGTATCCGCGTTTTACAATCGGCTCCAGACGCAGCCGCCCAGGCTAGGTGGCAATTAAACTGATTACACTCGGCTTTATTATACATCTGTTGAATAATAATTTATGATAATAAGTCGCGGGACTCCCTCTTTCGCAACGCTCATCCCCCTCCAAACCGAATACCGCGCATCCGAAAATCCGATCGTTTGTAGACCAAAGTCGATTTCGCAAAGACGAATCGGCTCTCCCCGGGATCGACGGGAAAGAGGAAAACGAAACTCCGGGTGTGATGATGGCGGTGCGTGTGGTCCGTGCCCGGAGGGGTGGAATTAGGATAGTTTTGTGGAAGGGCTCGTGATGGGGCAGTAAGACCGCGCCGAGGATGAGAAAATAAGAAAGCAAGAAAGGGGATAGGAGCAAAAAAAGGAGCGCAGGGATCGAGAAGAGGAGAGGAAAATAGAAATTTAAGTTAATGGTGCAATAAAAGTTGCCGCGAAGTAATTTCACATTTCACTGAGTAAATTAAAGTATCTGCTATAGCATATAACGTTGCGGAAGATTCCGTGCGGGCAACGGTTATTCAGGTTCGGGTTCGCAAAGAGAGACAGAGAGGCCGGGGCCGAGGGTGCGCTTGAACCACTCAACGCCCTACGCGCTACGCCCTATTTCTCAACCGTTTTCACAGCTACGCGCCCCCGGAACATACTGTACCGTGCAGTTTCGCCTTTATCCTCACTTCATTCTCCGGATTCCTTTACAGGCTCTAAAATTCCCCTAAAGTAAATGATAAATAAACCGAACGGGTGTAAAATCCGGTCGGCGGATCGCTCCTCGATCCCGAAAATTCTTTTACTTCATCCCCCCCATCGTATCGACAGCTGGCGGACGTTAATCGAGTTTGGGGGGGTCGCCTCCTCTCCCACCGAAGTAGAAACAAAAAGGAGATAGGAACCGTTTCACACGTGTCGAAAGGACTAGCCGCATCCCCCGCGACAGGTAGACAACAACGTAATCTCAAATCCCGTCTGACAAATGAACCTGTCAAAAATCGAACATCGGCTTTCTTCTTATCCCCTCCGGTATCGACAGCTCCGGACACCTTCGACGCGACGGTATTGAATTCAGGAAATAGTTGGCGTTCACAATCAAGGGGACCAGTACAACGTGATTCAACAAATTCTCCATACTCCAAGAATCATTGATATCTCATCCAAGCGACAATCTAGTCATTCTTTTGCCGATAACTTGGTCCAAAATTGTTTGTTTTCAATTTTCTTTTCAAGACAAGTGATTTCTGAAAAAGTCAATTTTTTCGATCTGTAATGAAATGTGGATGAGATACAAATGATTATCGGAGTCCCCTTAAACGATGCGATTCATTTCTGCAGAGTTTGTGCAACAGCTCCCCTTCGGAATTATTTGCAAGCTCGGTGCGGGGCGGCGAGGAGCCGAGGGAGCGGAGAGCAGAGTCACGTAGGCATTATGGCAGACAGACTACGAAGCGCAGCCTCTCATACGAATACCAACCGTGAACCAGCCGAAAATTATAATGATTCTGTACGCTTTGAAACGTTCCCGTAGCTGTTGGGGACCGCGACCGAGGAGACAGGTGCCCGTGTTACCCTGAATAATGCAAAGCCAACCTCTTTATGAATTTTTATGCATCCCGACGACGAATGGAATACATCGGAACGTGCCCTTGGCGAGGATGCGACAAAATCTACGCTCCCCCCAACCTCCGATCGTATCGAGTTACCAGAAATTCGAAACTGTGCGATATGCACCTGCATCGGTGACCTCTGCGACCTTCGATGATCGATTAACCTCGATTGAAGAATTTCGCAACAGTGGATGTAAAAATTGCGGGGCAACGTCCTGTCGCTAACAATAAATGGTGTAGCTATATAACAAACTGGAAACACCGTACTGAAAGTTTGCGATAACACTCGGCAGCGGTTATAAGGTCCTGCAGGATATCCTGTATTCCGCGCAGCGACGTGGAAACACCCTTGAAAATGTCCGGAGACCTACGCGGCGCTTCTTATCTCACGTTGCATTTGCATCTATTGTGATAACCATTTACATAAGGAATCTCGGGGTTCAGCTCGGGGAATCCTCTTACCCGGTCTTAATGAGCGTCGCTCCTTTCGAAGCCGCGGGATTCTAAGCTAATTGAATAATCTTACTTTTCAACGTCGGTCCACGGTCTGATCTTACTTTGCTCAAACTAAGCTGCAAACTTTGACCGTACTACGAAGCGGGGAATTGCTAAATAACAAAAGAAAATACAAATGTGACCAATTTTCCGAACCATTTAACGCCATGGTATTGGTGATGATGACGAGGTCGAAGCGACCGCGACCGTAGCGCAAACACGGCTCACCTACGCGCAGCCTCATGAGCAAGGTACACACATCGAGGTGAGCTAAGAGCACGTGCACCGTGTGATATGTGTACCTATCTCTCCGTCGGCCACCTAGACCAAGGTGGAAGTTGTTCGGGGCACCGAGCAAGAGGCACTCGACAAACGAGATTGGTATAATTGCACGTGTGCACGCTGTTGGCTAGGGACAAACTTTGCCGACACGCAAACATACCAGGCGATTCTTGATCGAAAATTGTGATTATCAGTCGATAACCGGGACGAATACTCGGTCATGAAACGCGTGTCTTTTGTACCGATGATTTCCACCAAGATTTTTGCGTAGGTGTGACTGAAAAACGTAAAAAGATCGGCGATCTTTCGTTAAGAGGGATTATTTGAAAAACCACTGGTACTCGTAGGGGATTTTTTTTCCCCAAGTATTCCACAGATCATGCGGTCTGTCCGTAACGAAAAAATGAGTGCATTCTGCAAATCGGTTCACTGTATAAATCATAATTATGGATCCACTGGTCCGATTTGAGTAGTAATTTGCATACAGACGCTTATCGTTCCTAGTTCCTGCGTTAATTACTCGTAATGAGCGTCTGCATGGAAAATTTCACTCCTCAATGACAATGATCCATATCAATATCGATACCTCAACGAGGATTGACTGCCGTTCCAAGACGTGGGGGTTTGATGCGTCTTTGATATACAACCCGAGCCCTTGGCGAGGTGGAAGCAGTCGAGAGTCTATAGCGACGAGATGGAAGAGGAACTACTATAATGCGTTTTATCTGGTAGGTGTGCGGTCTGCAGGAAGATAAATGGACGTTCCAAGTTAGGTGCCCGCCTCCTCGCTCTAACCTCTCTGCATTGTTAATATAGATATACGCGACCGAGTTATTATGTCTACATACTCGTTGTCCGCACCGCAGCTCCACGTGTCCCTCAATATATTCATAACCTTACGTGTTAGATACGCGATCCAGAAGCGTACCATTTTCTATGCAAATGGATCATCCCCCCTCTTCCAGCACCGGTTTTATTTTTATTTTTTTATTTTTTTTTGCTCCGAATCGCGTCCGCTGAATAATTGATACAATTAAACTGGCAGCTTTATCCGTCCAATAAGAGAATTGCCTGATCTTGATTCAATTACTCGGACAGATTTTCACAGACGTAGCCAAAAAAGTTTTGAAATTCATTCATGCCAACGGCCAGACAGTCTCACGATTATAATGCGCCGATCCTTTTATTCAACGCGCTCATTTGCCTCGGTGCGGTCCGTCAACCTCGTCCCTCGTCCCGCGTCTTCCTTCCTCCTCATTGTAGTTTTTTTTTTGTTCTCCCCACGCGTAATTAACGGCATAGTTTCGTCGTTGATGAATTTATTTTCTTCGCATCGCCTTGAAATGCCGTGATAAGGATGAGGTCAGATCGATCAGTGACTTTTTGCACCGTCCTCCGAACGGACGGACCTCCTTTTGTTCGCCCTTCGAGTGGGTGCAGGGGTGGTGAGGGTTACGCAGTTTGAGATTCAGCATATTTCGCCTATCCATTATTCATTGTGGGTTGGCTTCCCTTGTTCTTTTGTTACCTAGTTCCTGTAGGTACCAGGGACTCTTCGGGGGCCGACACTAGCACCGTCGTTTTTGCGTCGCTATACGGACACGAATAAAACATACCCCGCGTGTATTGTTCCCCGGGTAGAGGGTAGCGATCGTTTATTGAATTCACTATGAATTTTTCATTCTACAATTTAATATCTCGCCGAATCAATCATACTTCTTTCTTGGTCATTCGTTCATTCATTCATTCATTCATTCATTCACTTAGCTGCAGATCAAAGCTGCCGATCGCTGGGTTGTTTTTAATCAGTCAGAAAGTACATTTTTCATTATATATGTTACGAGCCGTGTCGATGGGTGGCGATGCGGGTACGTGAATGGGACCTAAGCGGTTTACACCGTCGACCGAGTCTCATAACATTGATAGAATTCAGTGTCGATTTCGTCAAAGGGATCCCAGAATCGTTATTGGAATTGGAAATTGGAAATTGGACGTGACTCGATTTAACGGCGCTAACGGCTCAAGATCGTCGATAGATACCAGAAAAATGACTTTGACGCGATTCCCGAATGACGAGGAGAAAATAAAATGATCCGTCAAGATTTATAACGGCAATAAAGAGGAGCCGGCGATATCTGACGATGACTTTTCCCATTCAGCGTTAATTGCACGAGGGGAAGCGATAAGTACTTCGAGATTGCATACGGAAGTGGAATCCGATCACGGCCGGGTTCGGAATAAAAACGTGAAGGAAAAAAACCGTTACGCCCCTCCTGCACTGATCCCTCCTTTGATGCCCTGCAGTAGGGATTAATGGGTGCCTAAAATAGATTGAGAGGAGATTCGAGTTGCGGTGTTAGTGGCTAAAGTAGCTTCAAAGGGAATTCTAAAGTGCTAATTTTTCTCAAGGGGATCACGATCTGGATTCGTATAAATAAAAGTCGAACGTATCTCGCACTTGCAGCGATGTACCGGCCAGCATAATATATATATATACTATATACTCAGTCCATAAATTTTCACGTACAAGTTATGCTTCCACGTGGATTATTGTTGACACTCACGCGTCACCTCGCCTACAGCAATATTCCTAAGTGCTCGCGACTATAGGTATACGCGATAGTTGGTACAAGGTATGACGTACTATATACGTGCGGGCTGTACACATACACCCCACTTTCGGCTCGGGGGAGAGTCAGCTACCACCGAGGGGTTGTGTACTTAGTCAAAGTACAAACAACCTCGCGATCTTTAGGAGAAATATAAGGTCTTCAGGCCATAAGGCAAGGCGTTCCGACATCTCTCAGTCTCTCGAGCTTTTAACCGTAATAGGATGATTTATACCCACGTGGGGTTGATATAGGTACTTTGCAGGTATTTGCTGTAATATTCCGGCGAGTGTCGCGCCGATCCCCGACTCCTTCTCTCATTCTCTCCTTCGGGGCGGATATTAATAAAGTTATTAAAGCACGCGCGTCCCGGCGACCACTCATGTAGCGATAAACCGGGCCGGTGGACGATGGTCGATGGTGTAAGGCAAGAATGGACCGTTAACACACAGTCGCGGGGGGACTTTATTACGGTACTTTACTTCCCATATTAAGACTAAAGAGTAACCTATTAATGGCGTATATCTACCGCGGGGTGGGTAGTTTCGCTTGATGGCAAAGGCGAAGACTTGGTCCTCTTTCCTTTCGCTAAAGTGTTAAAAACCTGCAGGACCAAGAAAAAAAGCGTTGATCGTTAAATCGCCCGCAGGAGGATCATTTCATTATTATTACGTATAATTGAATGCTTTTAAGCCCGTAATAACCGCAACGGTTACCGTAAATATTGTTTTTAATTATAATACATCTTGGATCGGATCGTTTGATATATAATACAGGATGCAGCGTATAATGTCTTCTTTAGAAGCAATCTTCTTCCTCCTTTTTTTTTACCGTTATCATTATTTTTTTTTTATTTGTACCGACGTTACGTGCTCTTTCTTCAAATTCACGTTACTTAGGTATATCTTTACACAACCCCCACGGATCTCGAGATGCGTATTTGACGAAGGCAATTTGAGCTCTCTTTTGAAGAGTGCGAAATTGTCTGTCGCCCCGGGTCGTATTACGCCTTGCCATTTCTTACTAATGGGCGAGTCGTAAAATTTGACGGTAACAAATACCCAGAAAAGTTGTATTTCGATGAAACGAAACATGGGGGGGTTACGGAAATAGTTGAAAAGAACGCGACGGCCGCTGCATACCGGGAGGACAATATTCCGGCTTTTATTTTTGCCCTGAGAATTTTTCTTTCCCCGCGCTGACCATTCTTCGTAAAGATTCGCATTAAACTGTCACCCCTTGTAGGGGACGAGAGCGAGGCAGGCCTCCGTTGGTATAATACAATAACACAGCGAGCCGTGAGATTGAGGATTGATTCGAGGTCCGGGGAATTTTTCTGCTGAAATTCTTCGTTATTTATCGCAAACGGTTCGCGTACTTTATATTCCGTGTGAATTTTATCTTCCGTTTCATCTCTTTCTGAATGCGGGTTAATCGCGCCGTACGGACATAGTCGCGCTAGCGAGAAGTATAATCTTTTTATTGAGTGAAAGATACAGCAGAAACGGGGTGATGAATAAACCGCAAGGTGGTACCGAGTAACTACCGCACGCGGCCACGAGGATGATCTCTCTCTCGGATAACGATGAAAAGTAAATTAAAAATTACCATAAAGAACGCGAACGAACTCTACGGGCGCCTAATCTTAACCGCAGAATTTCTCGGGATTTCTTGAAAGTTCTTATCTAACGATTAGGGCCGGGGCGCGTTTAACGCACTGGAAAATCTTTCGAGTATTTAACGGTTCAAGTAATGCTCAGAGCCCGGAATAAATCAATGATTTCAAGCTTTAGGCTTTCGCCTCCCACGGCCTGAACAACGAGACGACTAACTCCGAAACAGTTTCTTTTCGTTCGTCATTTTTTTGTTCCAAATAAACTAAGTTTCGGTAAAATTTGAATAATTAATCATTTATATGGAGGATACGGAAGGCTCGGAGCATACATCAGGCCCAGATCTTTATTTCCAGATGCGTAACCCCTCTCGGGCGTATTTAAATGCAAATAGTCTCGTCATTCAAAAAGCATAACTCTAATAATTTCAGTATCTCCACCCCGGCATCTGAGAAGGGTTCGACCTTCCCTGCAGCCCCTTGACTCGCTCACATATCCTTCAACCGTATCTATCCTTTCATTATTGGAGTTTTCACAGAAAAAGGATTGGAAACCACCTATAGGCTCTATGCGCAATCTAATTGAACCGTTGGTCACGTTCGAAACTTTTAGCTGCAAGATCCAATTTAACTTTCAAACTTTATTTGTCACCTACGACCCGACGACGGTATCCTGAGTAAATTCTGTCCATTATTTTTGTATGAAATCGTAGCACCAGTGTCACCCTGGGTTATGGAAATGAGAGTCTGACAACGAAGGGCTTCGGACGCTGAGCAAGTAGAGAGTTTCTCGAGGATGAAGGAACCCGAAGTGGCTGCGAGTCTGGAGACTATAACAAGGGGCTCACCCGAGTCGAAATTTAGACCCTCATGTGGGCCTGCAAGTCCTCCGCTTGGTAGGACGTAGTAGGACCTATGGAGGACTAACTTTGTATTGAAAAGAGGACCTATTCTAGGCCTAAACGTGGCAGATATTTCCATTTCTTCCACGTTTAGGTTCTAAGTAGGACATCTTTAAAACCTCTACAGGCCCTCTTTAGCCTCAGAACCTCTTTAGGCCCTCTTTAGCCTCAGGAACTCTACAGGCCCTCTACAGGCCCTCTCTAGCCTCAGGACCTCTATAGGCCCTCTATATCCTCAACGACTGCCACTATAGAATGTATGCATGGAATACCCCATATTAATACGAGTTAGAATACGAGTTTTTCTATGAATTTCACCTGAATGCAGTGAAATTCATTCGAACCACAGCTTATAGTAAGTAAAAATCCGAATTGGCCCATAAGCTGCAATACTCATGAAAAACAATTTCAACATCAAGTTCATCACCCTACAGCAATCTGGAAAATGATGTTGGAGGTCTGTTGATTTTTTTACAGGTCGCAGTAACAGCTGAGATTATGTCCTGTGAATTTCAGATTTTTTGAAGGCTTATTACAGTTGCAATAAAAAAGTGACCGAAAATATGACAAAAACCAATGTTATTCAAATGGGAAAAAGTTCGTGCTCACAGGCACGACTTCTAGTTGAGCTAGAAGGCTGAAATTTGTTGACGATTTTTATTTCTTTATTTGGAATCGATCTGGGGGGTGTGCATTTTCAATTTCAAAAATGACCTTTTTAAGGACCACCCTACTGATCAGAAATGATTACATCCGAAAATTGCCCCACCTCACCATATGTGGTCATACATAGAATCAGATGTAGTCTGATATGATCAGACATGATCAAATACGATTGTTATGTGTAAATTTGTGTATAGAAATTATCATCGGATTTATTATTATCAAAGATCATGCAGCTTTTGAAATGAGTAGGTATCGGTAATAATTACAGGCAGAATTCCAACCATGGATTACACGTTTTTTCATTCTGTAAGACCGTAATGTTTTAGGAGAGTATAATTATTATCAGGTCAAAAAAAAAAAATCCTTCCAGCAGTTTTTCAATAATCGTAATATGGACTGTGTAAAAGAATTTCAGCCTCCTGCGATGAAAGTGTAAGCGCAAGGACCTTGCAAAGAAGATTTTGCTCACCGCTGCCAAAAATTCCTTGAGCTTTACACTTTCATCGCAGGAGGCTGAAATTACTTCTCACGGTCTATACTATCATTATAAAAATGCTGCTGTAAGAATTTTTGTATACACTTCTTTTTTATATCGTCGGAATTTAAAAACATATTTTTTCCCAAAATTTCACCGGAGTCTTCCCTTAATTTGCGTAGTTTTCTCAAATATGTTACAATGAATTGAAAAGTATCAAAATTAGTTTGAAGAATTTTTACTAGGTCTTAGAGATATCACGATATACTTATGACTGATTCATGGTGCGATTTTATCATATGTGAAGGAAATATCCGTAGGAGTAATTGAGGGTAGGCCCTGGTCCAATAGTTAAAAGTAAAAACCCATGCGATGAAAAATGAGATGCAAGAACCTTTCGCTGAACCTCTCCGGAGAGCTTCGGACGGGTTTAGCGGAAGGTTCCTTCGTGTCTCAACTTCGTCGTAGGGACTGGAAACTTATACCGGGCCCCACACTACCATAGTCTAGATAATGACGCGTGCTTTTGGATATCAGAGCTTTCCCACTCTAACTTTATATACCATAAAAACTGACAAATTTTTCAAATTTTCTTAGGGTCTATCCTTAGAAAGGAATTAAAGATCGAGACAGAGAATATTGCTTTCCGATATGAAACAAAGTAATCGCGTGACAAGCAAACTACTAAAACTACGAAACATCACCAGACGCCGCTTCAGTAGTATCATGCATATTTTGCTTGGTAAGCAAGTCAGCCGCTGGCCTATCCTCATGTCACCTTATGCTTACACAAAAACCAAAAATTCGTGATAATGTTCGTAAGAGTCGTCAAATTTTGAGTAAAACCGTACTCTTGCGAAGCCAGCTCGTCACTGACAGACTCGGCGATCCTTTCATCGTCAGAAAATACATATCGCAACGATGTATCACACCTGTAAACATTAAACATATCCGGTTAGAAGTATATTTCTAACTGAGTGTGCATTTCACTGAAGAGGTGTAGACGGTGAAAATAATTACAGGGTAAGGTTATGTTTTGTGAATAATTACATGACTATTCTATATTGGACCTGTATGTAGTAAAGAAGCTCCTATACTCTCACATTGTAGAGCAATACACAACTAGGCAACTAAGTTGTTTGATACTTGAAGAGTGAATTTCGGGCAGAGAGTCGGAAGTCACTCCGTGACAGTGGGAAAGATCAACGTTAGACTAAAGTTAGGTTATGTAGCGGATTACGGGATGCCCGAACGTAGAAATGTATTTTGTACGACGATAATCCGTATATAAAATGTGTAGATGTTAGACGTCTCACTCACCTGATACCGAGTTCAAGTTCAAATCTGTTGGAGAAGTGAATACAAGAAGCAAATTTTTTTAAACTAGTGACCGAGCCGTACAACGCGTTCGTAGCCGTTGACATATCGAATCGAAACAATATGGCGGCGTGAGGCGAGTTCGTGCCGCTTGCCACGCCACAGCGCCAGTCTGCACTATTATAATAGTAGTCGTAGATATTATGTATATTCATGATATAATATTTTCTAATACCTAAATTTTTTAAGTAATCATAGGAGCATTTCAAAAAAGTTTTTCTTTAATCTCACAAACCCCGTGAGCGGTGAAACTATATCTCGAATTTCAAACGGCATAAAGTTGTAATATTCGAAAATCGCACGCTTAGAACAATAGTGTAACATCTAAAAAAATCTCGATTCAAGAAAATTGCCTCTGGAGTGGAATCAGTTCTCAGTCAACGTGACCACATATTTTTATTTTTCTGAAATTTTATATTGAACGTAATATTTCTCTGGAACGTATTAGATAAGAAAAAGGTTGTTTCATACTGCCATTTGGCTGCTGCAATCAAATTATGTAATTTTTTCACATGTAAAGCTAAATTTTGATTATCTTCCTGGAGCAATACCGTAACTTGACTTGTCCACTATTTTTTGTCAAAACAGTACAATATTTTCTGAGTAATATTCCGGGATGAAATAAAAATTTGGAATATTCGACTCGTTACACTATTGTTGTAGGCGTGCGATATACATATCATTCATTTTTCGATCAAATTGTGGTGAATAATTTTCTGTCAACTTCCCACAAATTCTTGAACGGTTTTTACCTTTTCATTACTTGCGTAATAAATAATGTAATTCAAATTCTTTTGTTATCACTTCTGTAATGATTAATGTAATTCAAATTCATTTTTCATTACTTTTGTATTAATTAACATATTTCTAATTCATTTTTCATTACTCAGATAATTATCAATTGTGTTATTCAATTATTCAGGTAATTGAAAATTCTAGGTTTTTATGCAAACTCTGCAAACGCAGTCCTTTTCAATAACTATACTTTTGCAATAATTATTCCGCGTGCGTAGAATATTAATTACCAATCCAAATGCTGCAGTACATTTTGAGGACGTCAAGGCACTAAACAGGCTCTCATGCGAAAGGAGTATACCCATGGAGTACCAGAATAGGTTATAATAGGACGTGCAGGTC